>CM051033.1:28968718-29048718 GCA_027627225.1 Congeria kusceri
AAAATAGAATAATGGTTTCTGATATATAACTAGAGAAAGAATTGAGATATTATAATGATCCTTCATACATAGATACCTTATTACGAGACCTCAGTTGGGAAGTTTTACATGCGTATTTGCTAAGTCGTATTGTTCATGAACCACTTCGTGAACGTACAATGTAATCGTTGACTACGTCGCATATCATCGTGACTGAGACCTATTCGAGAGGAAAGAGTCCGTTAATTAAGATCATTTATAGATCCATTCTGCCGAGGTCCTGCTGAAGGCGGGGTCTAGTGTCGTTTAGGATCTGCATTGTGTCGGCACTTCTGTTGGTCTGCTTGTTGTACTGGGTTGTACTGGGTGGCGAGATGGCAGGTCAGCTGTCTCAACTACGTACGTTTTAATGACGTCACTGACGATTGAAGATAATGGAGTTCCGTTGGCGACACGAAGTGGACCCGGAAGTAGGTATCCGATGAGGGAACTCACTGCCGTTGGACCATTGCCTCGAATCACTGCATCTCCGACAATCAGCAAATAATAATCGGCCCCAATCAACACTGACATGTTAACGGGTTGAGCTATTGAAATACCTATATGTATGGAAGTGATTGCACCTCTCTTCTGCGCGTGTTGTCGATGGGCTTGGCAATACCACAATGAGAACACAAATCGGTATTTTCTCACCGTCATTTGCAATGATGTGAACAGTAGCTGTCTAGACGCTGTGTGTTGTGCGCTGAATGTCGACAGGTGTATGGTTCACTTCCGTCGCGCTTAATGCGCAGCTTACTAGCAAGATCTCTGGTGATGAGTGACCTCTACGCGCCTTCGTCGAGCAGAATGTTGCCGTCGATAGTTCCAACGTTAGAACTCACTAGCGCGATGGCTGTCTTTAACAGGATATCCGGTCTCGACTCCCTTGATGACGAATGGAGTATTGTTGTAGGTTCATTCGCCTGGGATTGTTTGTATTTAGGGTCCGATTTGCCAGTATTTCTTTCGTAGATGCTGGTATGGTGTCTTTTCTTGCAGAGCTGGAAACAATTCTTTGAAGAACATTTTGCAGCTTGATGTTTTCCAAGACAATTGAAACACAAATGTTTTGTTTTAACCTATTTTAAGCTTGAGTTAGCATCTGGGAAATTCCCAGTCTTTCGATTTATTATTTCCTTCACAGAAGGCACATGTAGTGTATCTATTATGGCGTACTGCACTGGTATTTCTGTCTTTGAATTGATTTTTGCTAACGTTCTGTTTTGTTCCGACATGGAAAGAGGCGGTGGAAACAAACTTATCGACTTCCGTTACTTCACTTCCGGTCTCCAAGATAACGATTTCTTTTGTTAATGCTCGTCTGAGTTTTTCTAACTGCCAGTTACAGCCTCTATGCTCTCTTGCTAGTTTATTTTCCCGAATTTCCAAGGGCATCTTGTCGAGTATTATTGGCACAAGTAAACTTCCATAATTCTCCTGGTGTTGACCTAAGGACTCGAAACCGTGAATGTAAGTTTCCATTCTGTCGTTGAATTCACGTAAACTCTTCTGTGAGTTGTAGGGTGCTAGTCGTTAAATGAGCGCTTGCATTGTAGCGTGTAAAATTCGATGATATTGTCCGAATCTCTCTTGGCGTAAGCTGATAGCCTGTATGGTGTTTGCTTTAGTCAAAGCGAAACCTTTAAGGGCGTAAGCGGCAGTCCCTTCTAATTGAGCTTGTAAGTAGGTAATTTCTAGACATTGGTGAGGTTGCCATTGAAACGTATGGTTGATTCGAATGCATACCAGAAAAATATCCCAGTTGAATGTCGCCAGTGATAATTTCGGCAAATCGATGGAAGAGAGAAACATTAACGCTACCTGTGATTTGGCTGGAAAAGGGAACTGCATTGGCGTTCAGTCCGCCGGAAGTTAATTGTGCTGCTCCCGCGGGTGCTGCATCCGGTTGTGTATCAGCAGAAGTTGTTTGCACGTCACTTAGAAAAAGTGGTACATCTGTCTGTGATCGGGTGTATGATGATTCCGTATTTCTGGAAATTTGTTGCTCTGAAAAGTTCTGAATGTCTTGTTGTTTATAGAAATCTCGAAGTTGTTGCAGTTTGATATTTGAGTCCAGAATGTATATTTCTGTTTGTACAGTTTCTTCCTCTATTCCGTCTACGTCTGTTTGACTAGTAATCTTCTCGTTCAGCGTCTGTAGCTGTTGTCTTGTTTTCTTTTAATGATTCTAAAATTGTGTTGAACTCTAAAAAACAGCGCGAAATTTTCTTTACGACCTTCAATTTTCTTTAAATAATGTCCAATCACGTTCTTGTGTGCGTTTCTCTGCGATAGAAGCTTTTTAAGATTCATTCTTGTTTTGTCAAGGCACCAAACGGTGAGGGAGTAACTACGCGTTGTTGCAGGGTCGATCGTTTATTTAAGTTGTAATACAAAATCATAACAGGAAGTGACGTAAGTAACGTCACGTACATAGACGCGGCAGACGACGTTATAAAACGACGCGCCATTTTTCCAACAATGCTGTGCTTCAATGATTTTCTTACATATATAGGGGACTTTAATGTTTGCATTAATTAATAAATAGTGCAAAATTGTATGGACTCTGCACGTCTGAATGCATTCCCATTATTTTGCGAAGCGCATTATAGAGCATCCATCAGAACACTGATATCATTGTTAACATTACTTCATTAATACTGCCCTATAATTCTGTTGACAGATTCGAGCGATACGCAACGAACTGTGCCATTCTGGAACAATGCAGATTGAAACAGTGGATTTTCAACGACACATTCTGCATATGAAAGATGTTTTAGTGCTAGACATATTCAATAACTATCCAGCTGCTAGAGATCAGCTTGACAAAATAATTTGCGTGCGTAAAACATTTTCGTTACACATTTTACACAGTTTAACTGCATGTTAGCATACACAATTGCACTATTGTATTAAAAAAACGAATCATAAACTTGGCATTCCATACAAAAGGGAACTAACCTTGTTAATTGTAATATCTCGTTTGATGAATCAGTTTTATAGTCTTTTATATTCATATGTTATTAAAGACAAATGATACTTCATCAATGCTCAAAGTTCTAGATTAAATTATAATTATATTTTATTCTAACAGTTAGAAAATGACGACGCACGTGTAACGGTAGAAGACGAAATTGAGGCCAGAGAAATAATACTTGCAGCTATCAAAGAGTTAAAAAGCTTAATTAAAAAGCAACAAAAAGACCAACATGAAACTGTTACATTCATTGATAAGATACAGCATCAGATAGCTGATTTAACAAGTATCGAAGTTAAACACAATCGATTTATTAATGAACGATTTCAAGACATAGAATCGCATATGACAAAATTGCAAGAGGAACATATGAAAGCCAAAGAGAAGTTACAAAAACACAGACTTATTCTTGACAGCATTAACGACGCTGTGACATTTCAAGCAACAGCCATACACAGGATTTCAAAAGCAAGTACTTGTAACGCCAATATATACACTCGTTTTATTGTTGAGATATTGTATCGCTTAAAGGCCAGAAAAACATTTTAATATAAAATAATTCCAAAAAGGGCATTGTATAGTTTTTTATATACAAGTAATTGTAATATTTTCTTTTTGTTTTTGTGTCGTTGAAGACTCTAGACGAGGATGTCAAACCGATTCTGAAAAAGAATGAAAGCAACTGTGAAGGTTACACTCACATTTTATTGACTAAAATTTAAATATTTTTTGTCTATGAAACGGAGGTGTAGATACTACCGTAGATAAACCACATAATTGTCAACACAATTTCCGGGGATTTTTTTTTATATATTTCAATACGTTTGTTTATACATCTGTATGTTTTACTGATACTTTATAAAACTTAAACATATGCACTTTCGTTTTTACTACTATACCTTTAGTTTTGGGAGAACACTATTGCTACATGCAACAATATATACTGTTTATGAATTAATGCTATGATGAGTTAAACGTACGCAGGTATTTGTACTTAAAAACTTTAATTCGGTGATATAAAACATTTCATCTACAAAGCTGTCTCAATTTTTTTAGTATTTTCTAGCGCTAAATCATGTGTTTCGTTCATGGCTGTTACGGGTCAATTAATGCCTTATCTTGTGTATCGGAAGTATTCTTAATGGCTTTGTATTATTATTACAGTTTTGATGAGATTGGAAAAGAAAATCGATGCGTTTATTGCAAACACTTATAATGTGCCAGGTAATTATATAGTTATAAATTATGTAAACAGTTTGTTCTTATTCGTGTTTTTTATGCATGGTTTAATTGGTTCACACAACATAGTATTTGACATCCACCTTAATTATTTTGTTTTAAGGAATTTCTCAGCTTCTTAATGAGCTAAGTTGACGTTATTACAAATGTGTTAAGACTGGTACTGGTACTGGTTCAAATGATTGTTCTTTCAGTCTTTCATCCATAATTACTGAATCGCTTACAGAAACGTTTATTTTTATTTATCTAGTGTCTGAACTAAATTCGAAAGTTGTTGTCAACCCAATAACGCCACTAGGGCAGGAAGCTGTTTCAGATTTGTTAGTGGAATCAGCAAACGGTATAAGGCGTGGTCCACTAACGATATTGCAGAACCGACTTCAAACAGCATTTCAGAAGATAACTCAGGGTCTGTTTAATTTGCGATTTTAATGTTTTACACTTACGTAAGCATTCGTCTTAAAGTTTGTTCCAAAGAACATTGGACAAATGTTTAAAGTATGTTAGGTAATATAAAAATAGCTACCATAACAATATAGCAACAGAAAATGTTAAAGTTATGTTTTAAACAAAACATTCAATTACGATATATATTGATATTTAAACGCTGTTGTCGCTGTCTTACGTAAGCATGGTTGTTAAAGTTTGTTCCAAAGAACATTGGACAAATGTTTAAAGTGTGTTCAGTTATATAAAAACTACCATAACAAAATTGCAATATAAATTTCCAATGTTAAAATTATGTTTTAAACAATACATTAAATAACGATATATCTTGATATTTAAACACTGTTGTCGCCATCAGCGTGCCAGCAGCCGACCAAGGTTTCTGATATCTCGCTGTCAGATGGAGGACATTGTTTACGATCATTGACGTGACACTAGACAATTGTGCATATATTATATTTTAATAGGAGGAGTACAACTTACACAAGTCACACGTGAATGTATGGCAATCTATATAAGATTTCCTACTCTGAAAAGCTGGCTTGAATTTCATCAAAATTATCTAAAGGGGGAAATAGACAGATATTTCCAGCCAATTCAAGAAAACCTGCGGACGTATTTGGGCTACGAGGATCTGGAGCTAAGCGTCGATATCTACGAAGAAGACTTTACAACAAATGTTCAGTCAATATGTAAGTATATCAATACTATACTTGAAAAGAACAATAAGCCTGCTATTGTTAAGTTCTGAGTAATATACATGTACGTGTTGTTTCACGTTGTTCAAAGCATGTCGTTACTGTCTTTCAGTTTACCAACTAGACGCATCGGTAGAGGCGACCGAAGAGGGACGTCATTTGGAAAGACCCTGTGACAACGGATTTAATGGTCAGTGTTTTATTTGATTCTTTTCAGTGAAATATATAAGTTTATTGGTAAAATAAATTTCAATATTTTCACTGTAGGAGCAGAGAAGAATTTCTGTTTGAATATCCTGTACATATTTACACATAGTTGCTTAATAGATATCTCTATATGTAAATTTTATCCTCTTTATCCAATCAGGGTCCTTTGTCACCATGAGCGACATAATGTGTTTAATTAAAATGAGACACACATGTGTCAGATGTATTGGCACAGATACAATTGACAAAATAAAGTTCATTAACACATATTTATGTCTAAAATAGAATAAAAAATAAGAACAAACATTGCTTTTAAACGCACAATAAGCTAGTTTTTAATCACCAAATGGATTTCGTCTGTACAAGCGGAAACTCAAATACATGTATATACGTTGACTTGACAGTTGATTTAGGTTACACATCACTAATAAACGATGAAAAGTCTACACTAGTTCTTGTTGATTAATTTTACATTGAGGTGTTTCCTTCGTTATTTTTTTTTTTTTTTTTCTGTTTGCGTTCAAGGTGTATTGTCACTTCCATCTGCTCATTTTGAAAAATAATTGATATAAAAGATCGTACATACACACTTTAAATGAATCGCACATTAGCCATCACTGGCGAATGTATTTTTACCTACCGCTTACCATGGGACATTTGCTAACTGCCTGTGTATTAATTAATTATTTTTACATAAAATGAAACAGTTGCTTGAATTAAGTTCAATTTCTCATTCTTTAATGCCGTTTATTTTTTTTTACAAAATCAGTTTCGAAGTGATAATTATACACACTTCTTTCGGGATATAGGTACTGTGAACGTTGACCTCGTTTTAGATTGAGATCCAGGCCACTGTAAAGATCCGGTTGTGAGACATTTAGTAACTAACTTCAGACTTGATAACGTCAATTATTATTCAGTAGTATAATACATCAGAATAAAATGAATGTGCTAGTTATGAACACATTTTTTTTCGAGCAAACTATCAAACATAAGCAGAATTATATGCATACCAGTAAACAAGTCAATCTGCAACGGACCAGAATAACCGATAAAGCGTAGTAGTTAGAAGCAACGATTGTTAATGTTTCGTAGCCTACAAAGACACGAGTAAGCCATATGATGCGTGCTTTTGAGTTCCTTCCAGCATTTTAACATAAATAAATTGCAGCAATTTGTAGTCAATATTCTTAATAACGATCGGTAACAAGAAATAACACTTTCGCACCAAATCGAAATTACCGATGGAGCGCATTAATAGTCAGGTCAGGCTATGCCTGCTGCTAATAATCATGTAACCCAGTGCCACTTGCCTCATGCAGAGAAGGAAACCTCTGCCCAAAACCTCCGCTATCTTGCGCCCATGTCTCCTTTGGGGAGAGGCTTCAGGAGTAAAACTCGATGAAAAATCTGGAGCTGGAATCCCATAGGCAATTTGAGGTTCCATGCAATCTCGCTCTGCCAACTCCTGCGACGGCGCTGGTCCCAAACTATATCGGCCCTGCCTCTCCGTTGGATCAATCAGTTTCGTGGAGATGGTGGACCTGCTGCTTGGAGAACAGTTGGTCCTTCATATTACCCTGCCCTGGGGGTATTACGCACGACCCTACACTAGTTCACATACGTTGGCTCCATCATCAGCGACGACCTCTACTTAGACGATGACATCAACCTACGCATCTACAAGGCCGCAACAACCATAGAACGACTGTCCACCCCCGTCTGGAAGAAACCCTGGAAGAACAGTAAGCTGATCACTCCAACCACGACGGCACTGTACAATGCATGCATATTCAGCACCCTTCCGTACGGAAGTGAATAGTGAATCCTGGTCAACAAATGCAAAACAAGAGCAGAAGCCACCGTTTTCCATAAGCGATGTCTTTTCCACATCCTTGACATCAGCTGGAACGACGAAGTGCCCACCGTTCAGGTTGTTTCCCGCGCTGGCCTTCCCACCATGTGCACGCTGCTCAGACAACGCAGACAGTCGGATCCTGATGGACATCTTCTATGTGAACTCGAATCCGGCTAAAGACCACAAGATCGCCCCAAGTTGAGATATAAAGATGACTGCAAGAGCGACATTAAAGCTCTGGACATCAACACACAGATCTGGGAGGACGCAACACCGAAGCTCCGGGTACTGATTGCTCAAGAAACAGCTAATGACAGGTCATGTGAGGAGAAGATCCTGAACCTGACAGAAGTGCGGAGAGCCAGGCGAAAGGCACAGACAGCCCCCCACGACCAACTACAGATGCACTTTGTGCAGGAGAGACTGCCACTCCCGCTTAATCGTTCCAGTCACCGACGAAGCTGTTCTAGTCGCAACACCACTAAATCTTAGGGCACAAACAAGTAGCTCCAGCGATACAGGTTCCTGAACTTACCCTGTCGAAAGACCGTTGGCTTTCGCCAACAGTCTATAAATCATATTACAGGAAGTGCATCTTCTGCACTACCTGGAAGTAACTGCATTGATCATAGATGGATGTTCACGTCCAAAAATATAAATAGTTATCAAGGTATCTTCAACTCATGTGCGGGTTCTTTTTCCTAATAATCAATGATTTTAATGACTCAGCTGTTCCTTTTTACTCAGTTACACAAGTAACGTAAGCTTGTAAACCTTTAAGTTACGATTCCATTGACAGCCTACTTTAGCGTATAATTTCAGTTTTTATATATTAGCTATTTAGCTTCGTTTCTTACTAAATAATGCAATTATAACTATATCGCAAACAATCTTATATCTCATATGGAAGCATAATTTCATACACTACTATATTATATCTATCGGATAGGCGGAATGCGCAATCGTAAAAAAATGCGTATTCGTTACTGGCGTTTTCTTTTGGCGTATTATGCTAGTAGTCTGTGTTAACGAATTACACATTGTCAAAACATGCACTTAACCGATTCGGCAATTATCGGAATATATACATGTGTTTATAACTGCAATATTGTACGTTTATCCGAAAGATCTCTCGTTTGACATTCATATTTATTAAATACTTAAAAAAATCTTTAAATAATAATTCACCTTATAACATAATCAAAACTATTTACAAGGAACCTAATCATACCAGAACACCCATATCTCAAATACATACGCGATGTCTCAAAACTATAAACTGTAACAATCTTATTGTCCATTCCTACAATGTATTTGAACTGTGAACAACGCATAACACAAAATTGTAAATTAAAAAAAACCTTGAAGCAATTTTCTCCAGGTCTGCTCTAGAACAAATGCATTTTCTCTGATATTGTTATATGTATTGGAATTGGAAATATCACTGAAGCACGGTCATTGTATCAGCCACCATTACATAGACAAACTACTGAGGTTCGTGTATATATATGGTATGTCTGCTTCTATCACAGCTAGACTGAGATAACAGCGATAAATATTTGCGCAACATGTAAAATGATATATCCGGTTTCGCTTCATTATGTTTAAATTAAACAGATCAATACAATTAGACATATATCCAACCTACCAAACTATGCACAACTCTGTGTGCTCTTTCTTCGTTCGATCACATTATAATACATAAAAAAACAACGTTCATACTACATCATAACATTGATGTGTTGAATCGATGAATATTTTATATAGTATATGAATTCTTTAGTTCTACCTTTTTGCATCTCTACGTGCCCTGTACATTTGTAATTCGTGTGATCTTACCGCAAATCCTAACGAAGGGAAAGTCGGAATGAATTCCACCCGTTCAATTAAAATATATAACCCTATTATAGTGTGTATCTTATTGCCTGTAAAATGACAATTGTCATAATTTATTTCCAACGAACTCGAAACTGTCTTGAAGTGCAATTTTATGTTTCTGCCTGATTAGAAAAACTGGTCTTTATGTTATTCACCCGTAATACAGGAAGGCAAATTATGAGACTTTTATTTCGTCGTATTGAAACATGTATGCTTATTTATTTAAGAATTTGAGAAATATTTATCTAGGCCAACGATAAATAAGCGTTTCAATAATAATAAGTAATGAAAATGTTAATGCCACCTTCATATGTTTGTAGTTTCCATTGTTCGAAACATTTTAAGTCATGCTTGATTAGATATATAAACGGTTTAACTGCAACATGATTCTGTATATACATGGTTAAACCCATCATTCCGTTCCGAAGAACTTAGTAAGAAATGTAATAAAGTCATAAACTATCAATGCTTGTAAGTATCATTATTTTGTGAAATTTGTAAAGAAATACATGTATTTTCATGCAGAACCAGAATTATACAATATCGGTGATGGATGTTATTGGATGAGACTAAGATGATAACTATTATTATTCATTCATGTGCTTAACGAAGTTTCTTTCTATCGATCAGAATAATTAACAGGACAGCAAATAACAAATCCTGAATCAGAACATCACATATTTTGATGTGTTAATATAAGCCCCCAACCTGTATGAATGCTTTCGGTACGGTTACAATAGCATTCTTTTTTATTTATTGTATCAAATGGATTAAAAATAATCTTGCCGTTATGTTTCCATGACGGGTTGTTGTAATGTTTTTTAATATTTATGAAGTAATCAAAAGGTACATGAAGTCAAATGATTTATAATACACACTACACCGCATCGGACCCGTACTAAATTAATATTATTAATACACCGGTACATGAATATATCTACAAAGACCATATTAAGACACATTTATGTCTGTTTATAGAAATGGTCATGATTTAGGAAAGGTTTGAGTTTAGAAATGTTATAAATGTAACCTAGACCATAGCTTATAATGTCCATACGTTTATGTAAAATTATTGTACTGGTTGTTCTCTGAAGAATGTTAAAGCAAGAACGTGTGATTCATGTAAGAATATTGCGTATCATGTGCATCAATCCCGGAGGCCCGTTGTTTCCAAAACACTTGTCCAAAATTACAAGTAGCGCAAAGTGTAAGTAACTTTAGCGGCGCGGTTAGAACATCCGCCTCTCACGCCGAGGGCCCGGGTTCAATCCATGGCAAGTGCTGCTAATGTTTATTTTGAATGGTGGTAGAAGTAATGTTTGTTTTCACAACATTTTCCAATTTTGTTCATGAAATGAAGAAATACGTTAATGATCGTAAATTAACAAATCATTTAAAAAACAAAATAATCTATCGTTTTGGTGAATTATTTGTTACGAAGAAAACATAAATTTGAAAGTGCATTACCGGAAGTTATATAACAAGGGCATACTTTACTAATATTTGCTTTTCTAAAATGAATAAATAATCAATAAATGATTAACACTACGAAAAACGTTCATGGGACGAATGAAAAAATATTACTAAAAAACTAAATATATGCATTGCAATATCTAACTGAACTTCTCTGCGTGAAGTCTATATGTAATTTATTACGAACAAAACATACTGAAAGTTATATAACACGGGCGTAATTAACTATTTTAAATATATACATTGCTGCGTATTATAAAGAATTGAACACAAATACCAGATATAGTTATAGTTTAAGAAATGATTTACTTGTCAATGCAATATTCTCAATGTAAATTATATACGTGTGTGGTTCAAGTAAAACTTTTCTTATTTTATTATATTATTTGTTTGCATTTTGCTGTCATTACAACTGACTGTTAAGTCTTTGATTTGATAGGCGCAATGGTAATTATATTTAATTATTTTCCAGTTCTTCGTTAATGTAGTGAAGCCAATCACAAGGAATATGATTTTTTACAAACCTAATACTATAAACATCCCAAATTATGCGAGTAATTGTATACTTTATGTGATAAATACTAGTATATGCAAGTCGTGTGGACTATTTTAGTTCACAGCTTAATCTTACTCAATGATAATCCAATATTCTACCGATTATCGTTGATGCCGGCACGTGTACGTGTTTGTGATATTCAATTTTGCTAAACATTTGACATGGTCTCTGTGAAAAAATCGTTTGACTGACCAAGTAATATATTAGAAAAAGTTATTAAAATAATGTTTTAACATTGAGTTTGTGCTACAGTTTACCTTCGTTAGCATCATTGCAAATTATAACATAAACAGTCCGTTTTCAGTACGTTACAAAGATGTGTAAACGAACAAAAAGCGGTCGCTTATCGTAAAAAAGATGTATTATTCAGTAAATTCGCGCGCCAATAACGAACTGTTTAATGTTTTATTTGAAGTTCAACAGGCCCTCCGTTTTACTATTTTATATAATTAAACGCTTTCAAGCTTAAATAACAAGATTACGATATCAAGATATGTATAATATTTATTACATATGTGATGCACGCTGAAATGCATGTAAAATCCAATTTTTAAATTCGAATCGAGCAAAATAATGAAACAAAATGGCGACTAACTAGTATAATTCCAGCTCGGCCGAACGCGACCCTGGTAATAAAATATTAAATACTATACACAACCTGATACAAGGTTTTGGGTTACTGCATACTATTAAAAATACGAAGGCATAGTAAATGACCCATTTGTTTCGGGTTTTTTACTCTAATTGTATGCTTTATGCTATAATATTTTCATGCACCTACGGACGTTAACGACCTCAAAAAGTTATATTATCCCTATAATGTTGACTATTTTTATGGGAGTGCCGAACTTGTCGAAAGTGTAAATTTGATGTGAAATAACGAGTCACCAGAATTAAAAAACGTATTTATTCAACAATATATTAAATATAATATATGTGCCGAATACAACTCATTAGCCATCAGCATGACTGATTCGTTTAAACAAAGGCAGTCAACAGTCAATTTGTATATACACACTGAAAATAACAAACAATAATACAAGTACCGAGGTTCGTGTATAAACATGAGATATCTGCTTCTATCGATACTAGACTAAAATAAGAGCGATAAATATTTGCTCAATTTGTCAAATGACATATTTTTTCTTCGCTTCATTGGCGCTTCATCACACAGATCAATACAATAATATCCAACCTTCCAAAATATATACAACTGTGTGTTCTCTTTCTTTCTTCGTTCTTTATAATCTTAACTTGTTAAATCGATAAATATTGTACAAAGAAATAGTATACGAATTATTAGGTTGTTCTTTTTGTATTTTTATGTACCCCGTAAAATTGTAATTCATGTCATCTTGCAGATTCAACCGAAGAGAAAATCAGAACGGAGTCCACTAGTTTAGGTAAGACATACTATCTAATCATAGTGTATATGTTACTGCCTGTAAAGATGACAATAGCCATCATATATTCTCTACGATTAAGATATAAGAACGCTACAATAGTGGAGTATTATGTTTTTTCTCTGATTATTAAAATTCGGTTTTTATGCCATTTACTCGTGATACATGGAGGCAAATAATTAGTTATTTTATATTTTAGACAAAATCATTATGTTTCTTCATATTGAAAAGTGTATACTTATTCATTTGGGAATGTTATTACTTATTTCGTTTGACAGTGTGTGATTTGAATTGTGTGTTTTGTTTGGAAAGTTTTAATGACGCCAACGAGTACACAAGTGGCTCCTTAATATTATGTAGTTTCTGTATAAGTGTCGCCTTCATATGTCTGTACGAATACAAATCGTAGTATCCGTATTTTTAAACTAAAACGGGCGCGTTTACATATATTTACGGCAAAACCCATCACTCCGTTTCGGAGAACTTATTAAGAATGTAGAAAAGTCAAAACCTGTGAAAAAAATTCCAGTATCATTTTATGTTGTCCAACTCATAAAACTAATATGTTCATGCAGAACCAGAACTTTACAATATCAACAATGGATCTTATTGGGTGAGCCCAAAATAATAATTCTTTATTCCCGTTATATATTGTGCGATTTTACTGACCTGGCACTCTCTAATATCCGGTAGCTCTCGGCTGTTCTATGTATAAAGGCTTAACAGTAATATAGCGTCTAAAGAACGGAGTTCATAATCATATAACAAAAGCACCCATCAACAAGCGTCGTGAAGAATAGCGGATAGTGTTTGAGACTTTGAATGCCAATGACTGTGGTTCGAATCCTGCCAAAGCATTTATTTTTATATTTTGTTATCACTTATTTCGCGACATGTATTATTTATTATACCTGTTTTTTTTCTTGTTGTTTGTTTCATTTGTTTCAGTTTTTAAGTTAACTCATTTTATCTGCATAAAAATGCATTCACAAAGACCCTGTTCCGCTCACAGTAACGATGCAGATCTCTTTTGTGTCGGAATCGAGGTTGATTATGAGATTCCGTGTCATGACGTGTTATGACAGTTTATTGTAAAGGTTAACAATATGACAATGTCAACATTTTTATACTGAGAAAGTAGTTACTATGTAACTGATGTTTACTTCATAGGAAAATGAATGAAAAATAAATAAATAAATGAAAAAAAATAACAACAGCAAGAACACACACAAACGAAAGTTACCATCCCATGTCCAGCTCAATCGTTTTTGTTTTTTATGACAATAATGCAATAATGTTAAAGGATATCGGGATTTTCATACGCGTATACAATGATCCGATTATACAATAAATCGTTTTAAACGTTTAATAAATAGCTGAACTTCATTGAAAAGCTTAGAGTTATTTTTATAATGAAGATTGTGTATACCATGCAAGAGTTTCGTAGTACTTATTGGATGGAATGTACGGGTATTTCTAAACATTTGTAACCGTTTTTCATGATAATAATGAGAAGTAAAAAAAAACATAGCGATCTGCATCTTCAGTGTAGTAACCACAACAACAATTAGGTGAGTCGATTAAATTATTTTCGAAGAAATGTGCTTTCAGGTAACTACATGTGTTCCTTATTCTAGCAGGCATTACCTGATATATTCTTTCTCCCTGCAGATTAGATATAGGCACCTTTGTTGATGTTGTTTTTTCTTAAGTTTTGATTTGAGTTTTTGTAAAAAGTATCGGAGTTGCGTGTGTTAGAATCAAGTTCGCTCCATAGTTTGATCGCTGATGGTATAACATAGTTGGAGTATATTTCAAGACGCCTAGGCAGTTCAAGTAGATTAACACCATTTCGGAACTCAGCACCACCGGACCACCTCAGCATCACCGGACCACCTCTTTTCAAGAAATTTCCAGAAAACGTTATTGCAAAACGTGCAATGCGTATGTGAAGACATTTATATTTGTGATCATCGTCAGTCGTCACACATTTCATAATGGGTTGTAGTAAGAATATAGACGGGTAAACATGTCAGTACATAGAGTATCATAGACATATTCTTTCAATGACTTCAATTAAAAAAAAAAAACTACAGCCTTTATTATTGTACATTATTTAAGGAAACTACTAACGAGTGTTTTTTTATCATTCCTACTGGTAATGGCATTGGCCGATTTCTTAAAAAGCACTTTTGTCATAAGAAAGTAATAAAAAATTGGAAAGTCCTACGTCCTGTTTACAATATTTTTGCACCACCGGACCACCTCGGAAGTCACCACCGGACATTTTTTCTTAACACCTCGAAATGAGATAGTCCGGTGAGTGTCCTAACCGTGAGTTAGTAGCTTAAAATAGATTTACGGTAATCGTCGCAATATTTATGAGTGCCAGGTCAATAAAATCGCACAATACACACCGGTCTGACTGACCAGTGAACTCACGCTTTAAGCATTATGCAACCGGTCCTACTAAATACTGCTAAGACGCACACAGACACACAAAGACGCACAAAGACACACAAAGACGCACACAGACACACAAAGACGCACAAAGACGCTTAAAATGTACTACGACGCTTTAAATGATATGATGTTTATGTTTAGTTACGATAATGACAAGCAAAAAGAAAATGAGTCAAAAGTTTGATCTCGAATAATTAAGAGAAGATTTATTTTCAGGCGGAAAAATAGCAATAGTCCAACATATGCTTGTGTCAGCTTTTGAACTGACTGTTATGTTCAACATAAAATATAAATAAAGCAAATGTATAAAAGCTGAAATGACTAATAATTTGGCATAAAGGTGATATAAATTAATATATTAGCATTGACATTTAAAACATTATAAATGTTAATACACACATGATCTACAAATAAAAAATTCACTTTAAAGTAGCAAAATATGTTTTAGTGGCATTAATAGTATTGAATGCATAAAGGCTAGGTACAATATACATGCTGTTGTAAGTCAACGCAAAATCTGTAAGACATGTCTTTCACAAAATGTGCACTGGGGGCTGACGCGTGTGAACGAAACGTGTTTCTCAGAGACAGCACGTGTATGTTCCTCAAAGCGTGTTAACATTCCTTCAAGTTCACTACGTGTTGGGAACACTCTTATGTATTTCTTGGCATGAACGTTACAATGGATCAAGTCGATAAGAAATATGTGTATCAGAAAATAACATAACACATTAGTTTTGCTTGATACAGACAAACGAGAGACCTAAAACAGCGTCGACGTACAGAAGTTGTAACTGTAATTTCTTTTCTAAAATTAATAATCAATCATAATGCAATGCAAAGTTTATGGGGCATATAAAACGCATTACAGAAAACCTAAATATTTGTTTTGCGGTATCTAACTGAAATTCACAGTCTTATTTTTAGGCACATTAAGGAGAGTGGTGGTTATATATTAATTATTAAGAACAAAACATAAATTATAAAGTGCGTTTCATAAAGTAATATAACAAGGGCGTAATTAACTATTTTCAATATTCACATTGCCGTGTTTAAAGAATTGAACACGAATACCAGATCTAGTTAAAATATAGTTTGAGAAATAATTTACATGTCGATGCAATATACTCAATGTAAATTAAATACGTGTATGGTTCGAGTGAAACTTTACTTATTGTATTGCTTTATTTGTTTGTTGTTTTACTGACATTACAACTGACTGTTCAGTCTTTGATTTGATAGGAGCAATGGTTATTATGTTTATTTTTTTTTCAGTTCGGCATATGCTTTCTTCGTTAACGTAGTGAAGCCATAAACACAATATTTGCTATAACTAATAACATAACCACATGTTCATTGTGTTTAAATTGTGTACGGCTACTTTTTTAGGCAAACAGCAGATTGTGAATTTAGTTGCGTACATATACTTCAAAATCCATACTGTGACGGGCTTCGATTGAAAACAAAATTTTGGTTGATGTATTTGAATTGTTTAAATGATTTTTTTAACAACGAAAACAAAACCTTCCTTAAGATAGCATTCCTTTACTTGGTCATCATTTAAAGATATGGTCCAACATGTATCATTGTTGGAGCATTTTTTCTTGTATAAATGTCACGTTTAATATTAGACGTCGTGGTAATTTCTGACGATACAACTCAAAGCATTATTAGATAAAAGTCAGTTTCCGCAATCTTAAAAAAAACAAATTCACCTCATAACAGAATCAAAACTATTTACAAGGAACCTAATCATACCAGAACACCCATATCTCAAAGACATACGCGATGTCTCAAAACTATAAACTGCTGCTTGGTAAATTAAAAAACCTTGAAGAAATTTTCTCCAGGTCTGGTCTAGAATAAATGCATTTTCTCTGATTATGTTATATGTATTGGAATTGGAGATATCACTGAAGCACGGTCATTGTATCAGCCACCATTAAATAGACAAACTAATGAGGTTCGTGTATATATAAGGGATGTCTGCTTCTATCAGAACTAGACTAAGTTAACAGCGACACATATGTGCTCAATATGTAAAATGACATATCCGGTTTCGCTTCATTATCTTTTCATTAAACAGATCAATACAATTAGATATATATCCAACCTACCAAACTATGCACAACTCCGTGTGCTCTTTCTTCGTTCGATCACATTATAATACATAAAAAACAACGTTCATACTACATCATAACATTGATGTGTTGATTCGATGTATATTTTATATAGTATATGAATTCTTTAGTTCTACCTTTTTGCATCTCTACGTGCCCTGTACATTTGTAATTCATGTGATCTTACCGCAAATCCTAACGAAGGAAAAATCGGAATGAATTCCACCCTTTTAATAAACATATATAACCCTATTTTAGTGTGTACCTTATTGCCTGTAAAATGACAATGGTCATTATTTGTTTCCAACGAACTCGAAACTGTCTTGAAGTGCAATTTTATGTGTCTGCCTGATTAGAAAAACTGTTCTTTATGTTATTCACCCGTAATACAGGAAGGCAAATTATGATACTTTTTTTTCGTCGTATTGAACCATGAATGTTTATTTATTTAAGAATTTGAGAAATATTTATATATGCCAACGATAAATGAGGGTTTCAATAATAATATGTAATGAAAATGTTAATGCCACCTTCATATGTTTGTAGTTTCCATTGTTCGAAACATTTTAAGTCATGCTTGATTAGATATATAAACGGTTAAACTCCAACATACTTCTGTATATACATGGTTAAACCCATCATTCCGTTCCGAAGAACTTAGTAAGAAATGTAATAAAGTCATAAACTATAAATGCTTGTAAGTATCATTATTTTGTGAATACGTGTATTTTCATGCAGAACCAATATTATATAATATATGGATGTTATTGGATGAGACTAAGATGATAACTAGAATTATTCATCCATGTGTTTAACGAAGTTTTTTCTACCGATCAGAATAATTAACAGGACAGTAAATAACAAATCCTGAATCAACACATCACTTATTTTGTCACAAACCTGTATCAATGCTTGCGGTACGGTTACAGTAGCATTGTATTTTATTTATTGTATCAAATTGATGAGAAATCATCTTGCCGTTAAGTTTTCATGACGGGTTGTTGTAATGTTATTTAATATATATGAATGAATCAAAAGGTACATGAAATCAAACCGATTTATAATACAAAATACATCGCATCAGTCCTGTACTAAATTAATATTATTAATAAACCCGTACATGAATATCTACAAAGACCATATTGAGACACATTTATGTCTGTTTATAAAAATGGTCATGATTTAGGAAAGGTTTGAGTTTATAAATGTTATAAATGTAACCTAAACCAAATCTTATAATGTCCATACGTTTATGTAAAATTATTGTACTGGTTGTTATCTGAAGAATATTAAAGCAAGAACGTGCGATTCATGTAAGAATATTACGTATAATGCGCATCAATCCCGGAGGCCCGTTGTTTCCAAAACACTTGTCCAAAATTACAAGCAGCGCAAAGAGCAAGTAACTTTAGCGTCGCGGTTAGAACATCCGCCTCTCACGCCGAAGACCCGGGTTCAATCCATGGCAAGTGCTGCTAATGTTTCTTTTCAATGGTGGTAGAAGTTGTTTGTTTTCACAACATTTTCCAATTTTGTTCATGACATGAAGAAATATATTAATAATCGTAAATTAACAAATCATTTAAAAAAACTAAATAATATATCGGAAGTTATATAACATGGCATACATTACTAATATTTGCTTTTCTAAAATGATTAAATAATTAATAAATGATTAACACTATGAAAAACGTTTATGTGACAAATAAAAACATATTACTGAAAGACTAAATATAGGTATTGCAATATCTAACTGAACTTCTCTGTGTGATGTCTATATATTATTTGTTACGAACAAAACATACTGAAAGTTATATAACACTGGCGTAATTAACTATTTTGAATGTACACATTGCTGCGTATTATAAACAATGAACACGAATACCAGATATAGTTATAGTTTAAGAAATAATTTACTTGTCAATGCAATATACTCAATGTATATTATATACGCGTATGGTTCAAGTAAAACTTTTCTTATTGTATTGTCTGATCTGTTTGCTTTTTGCTGTAATTACAACTGACTGTTAAGTCATTGATTTGATAGGCGCAATGATATTTATATTGAATTATGTTCCAGTTCTTCGTTAATGTAGTGAAGCCAATGACAATGAATATGTTTTTTTACAAACATAATACTATAAACATCCCAAATCAAGCGAGCACTTGTATAATAAATGTGATAAATACTAGTATATACAAATCGTGTCGACTATTTTAGTTCACAGCTTAATCTTTCTCAATGATGATCCAATATTCTACCGATTATCGTTTATGCCGGTATGTGTACGTGTTTGTGATATTAAATTTTGCTAAACATTTGACATGGTATCTGTAAAAAAATCGTTTGACTTACCAAGTAATATATTAGAAAAAATTATTAAAATAATGTTTTAACATTGAATTTGTGATACAGTTTACCTTCGTTAGCATCATTGCATATTATAACATAAACAGTCCGTTTTCAGTACGTTACAAAGATGTGTTAACGAACAAAAAGCGGTCGCTTATCGTAAACAAGATGTATTATTCAGTAACGTCGCGCGCCAATAACGAACTGCTTAATGTTTTATTTGAACTTCAACAGGCCCTCCGTTTTACTATTTTCCATAATTAAACGCTTTCAAGCTTAAATAACAAGATTACGATATAAAGTTAAGTATAATATTTATTACATATGTGATGCACGCTGAAATGCATGTACAATCCAATTTTAAAATTCGAATCGAGCAAAACAATGAAACAAAATGGCGACTAACTATTATAATTCCAGCTCGGCCGAACGCGACCCTGGTAATAAAATATTAAATACTATACACAAACTGCTACAATGTTTTGGGTTACTGTATACTATTAAAAATACGAAGGCACTGTAAATGACACCTATGTTTCGGGTTTTTTACTCTAGATGTATGCTTTATGCTATAATATTGTCATGCACCTGCGGACGTTAACGACCTCAAAACAGAGGTTGCAATGCCATCATTTAATGATATTAATAGCGAACAACACCAACTCTTTGGGTGGCAAATATTTATATAATCACTTTCGACAGTTTATGTACTTGTATTCGTTTCACAGGCAGAATGGTCTGAAACAATGAGCGAATATGCATGAACATACGGAAACAATAAAAAAGCCACAAACATATTGAGACTGTCATTCTCTTTCTTGAATGATTCTGTTATTTGCTGTGATATTGATAATGTGTTGCTTTATATACAGAAACACATTCTGTCATGTACATCAATTGCAGGTAAACACAAGGGCCTAGTTTCCGAATATGGCGGAGATGTGATAGCATCTGAAGAAGAAGAAGTTATCTACGAAAACAAACTGCTGCTAACGGGAATACCTATAAACTGTACAGAGGTGGACGTCACCAGATTCATGTCGGAGACAACTGGATACACGCTGGTCCAAGGATCACTGACGTTTCATAAACGCGACACCAGTATTGCCTTGGCAACTTTCAAGGAAAACATTGGTATCACTAGTCATTAACATTATCATATAGCAGTATTATATACAACGAGCATGTGTATACAATTATATGCTTCATACTAAGAAAGTAAATGTGTGTACATAACGAATAACCAACTAGTAGCCTTAAATGGAAACACACCGTTCATAAATCATAGCTCGTTCACTGGTTTATGTCTAGTATCAAGTGGTCGATGTTACTTTTACAGATTGTTTAATAGTGTATACTATCTCGAATACTATCCAAGTATAATATAAAAATATACATGTAGGGAAAGATTTAGGATCTAAAAAGGTACAAGGTGCTGCTAAAAAGGAGCAGGGGGGAAAACCGTACCAGTGTGTTGACATTTTCTAATAATTTGCTAAATCCGGGGTTTTCATGAGACTTATGCTACTCTTTTAAGTTTGAAAGCTTAGTCTATTCATTTTAAGCTATATATTTGCCAAAATCTGTGTTGACCAGACCAGAGGGGCAGCATGGGGGGGGGGGGGGGGGAACAAAGAAGGATCAAGGAGCAGCACCGTGCTATTTCACTCTACATCTTTCCCTATACGTGATACAACTTACTTGTCGGAAATCACGATTTTACATTTATACTTTTTGTAAGGAAACAGAGAAGTTAAGGTTTTCTTGAATATCTAGTTACAAAACGTTGTTCTATATTATCAACAATTCGTTTCTAATTAAACATAGCATCGTTCTGAAGGAAGTCCCCATCCTATGATTACAATAATTTCAGATTTGTTTCATTATTAACAAATGAAAACAAGCCATATTTGACACTGTTCTAATTAATCGGATGTCAATGCAATTTCAAAAATGCATACAATAAAATTGTCATCAGACGTGGTCCAAAACTAAGTTATTTAACTAAATAATTAACATGACCAAATATGTAGTAATGTACGATCACGTTTCACTTTATAAGTACTTTTTTTGTTATTTTTAGATTTCAAAAAAGTGGTTGAACGAAGCAAGTCACACCAGTTGGGACCCGACGTGTCATTCAGTCAAGTGGCTGCCACAAACTGCGTCTATGTTACAGCCTTGCCTCCTAAAATGGACACTAATGCAATTATGTCATATTTTGACTTTTGCAGTGAACACTGTGTGGATAAAGTGATAATGCAAGACCAATCGGCATTTGTAGTATATCTTCGAAGTAAACTGAGTAAGTATCCATAAACAAAAACTACGAATTTACTCAACGAAACATATTTCTGTCAATTACAATTTGACAATAGTCTCCTGAAAAGATTAAACGTCACAATCAACTTATGTCAACATGAAAGAAGGCGCGTCATGGGAAAACCAGACTTAATGCATTTGCGTAAAGGGTCTTCATATATTAGGCTAATCCAGGACGGCACTTTCCGCCTACAGTGGAATTTTGTTGAGAAGAGACTTCCTTGAAACAGAAAACATCAGAAAAGCGGAAAGTGCCGTCTTGGATTAGCCTGTAGTCTGCACAGTCTGCATAGTGTATGAGGTTCTGCCTCTGTTTGTGAAAAAGATAATTCGTCATTGAATTTCTGACGCCATCAAGACTTCACTTATCAAAAACCAGGTCTGTAGTTGTAAAGTTAAGGTCAATCATCAAGGTCAAAGTTTAAATAATTGTCCAGAGCATAATATTGTCATGCATGCAAGAATTGTTCAGGTAACTGGCATAAATTCTCACCATCACCAGATGGTGTGACGTATGCAAAACCTGACTTTGAAGTAAGCGAATTACTTCCCTTTATTGTTGTGTGTGCACAGCATAATTCAAAAACGATACAAAGCATTTTGTTGAGTCTTCACAGAATTATTAAAGAAGCGAGAATAAATGACGAATGTAAGAACCATTACTCATGATTGCCCAAAAGTTTTATTTTCTAACCTTTATTATTTGATTTTTTGTCAGGACTCAAAGTTTTGATTGGCAATGTGTGATACCCAACTTGCTGCCCAGAATAAGAGCGTTAGCAGAAAGTACAATACATGTAAACGGACAATTGTCCTTCTGCAAAATAATTTGTATGAATATATGCAAAGCGGCGCCATGTAGAACAGACTGCTTAGGTGGGGGCCTCCGTGTCTGTGTACACATTTGTAGTTTTAAATAAGAACTTCAAACGTGTCACGCTTGTATGTGATCTTATTTTGATATAATGCCCCAAAAACATTTAACCCGCTGCCAATTATTGCCAAAACTTAGGTGAACGCCTTGTGCTATCATTACCATCTTATAATTTATTCTGTAAAGTACAAACAATGCATTTCAAATGACTTATGTTAAGCAGGAACATATGTATTTGCATTTTTATGGTGATTGACTACATTTAATGAATTCGTTGCTTCCGAATAATCATCATTATTTTGTAAAATGCACAAGTTACCATTTACTCTGGCGCCTGTCCAGTGTGCCTTAATTCTCTACGAATGCCTGTTCTGAGGTGAACGGTTTGGGCCATCATGTCTATCGTTTTATAAATAATGTAACGTGTTTGTTTGATAAAAACTTCCATGATAATCATATTAAACAATTGTTTTTTCTTTTAAACTTTCCTTTTCAGGTGTTGATAGAATATTGTCAATGAAACATATCATAGGTGGCAAACGTGTAGACGTTTTTAGATACTTTCCATGCATAGAAATGACTGAGCTTGAATATATCGTATGTGCTGTGTACGACAGGATACATATTTGCATCTCTCGTCAACCCCGTGAGGATATTGATGCAATCGAAATTTTGTATCCAGGATTAGGTAGGACGATTACAAATAAATATAATCAACTGAAATTCTGCTGTTAATGCTGCTTCTACTGCTGCTACTTCTATTCCTACTAGTAGCAGTAGTGCTACTGGTAGGACTACAGCAACACCAACCACAACAAAATTTCTACTACTACTACTACTACTACTACTACTACTACTACTTCTACTACTACTACTACTACTACTACTACAACAACAACAACAACAATAACAACTACTACTACTACTACTACTACTACTACTACTACTACTGCTACTACTACAACAACTACTACAACTACTACTACTACTAGTACTACCACTGCTTTAACTATTACTGCTACTACTACTACTACTACTACTACTACTACTACTACTACTACTACTACTACTACTACTACTACTACTACTACGACTACTACTACTACTACTTCTACTACTACTACTACTACTACTTGTAGTAGTATTAGTATTAGTAGTAGTACTTCTACTAGTAGTAGTACAACAACAACATCTACTACTGTTACGACAACTACTACATCTACTGCTTGCGAATACCTTGTACCAAACCTATTTGGACGTAAAGAAAGTAGCAGTAACTTGACATTAACATACATGGTACCCAGGTGTCCAGGGTGTATTATTGCATACGTATTGCAGTTTATGTGAACTACATAGCGACTATGATAGAGGGATCTGCTGTACCACGCTTGTTTAAATGCCTTGTGTTGGTTATTGGCGCCGCGCTTGAGCGCAGCGTCTATATGTGATGAGTCTGACCAGAAGCTTGCGATAGGAGCGGCTAGTATTTCATTGATTATTCGACAAGTTATTGGCCATCAATGAACCCATAAACTAACAATATTCGTTCTTGAAAAAAAAATATGTTGCAATATTTTTTACAAGCTTCCCCATAATTTTACACTGGTAACGTCAGCGTAAACACTCTGCTCTGTTTTGTTTTATTTTTATTAATGTATTAAGTATTCCACATAATAGGAATTGTGTTTTTGTTGCATATGAAGTTATTTTTGAAAGCTATTGAATGAGATTATTTTTTTCTTTCCTGTTTTGGAATGATAATCGGGTAACCAGACTAAACTCGCCGACAACAGCTGCTACTAAATGTATTTCGTGGCTATTACATATTCCAGAAATAGGTAGTGAATTATTTTCTAAAAATAGCATAATTGCAGACGCTGATACTGCTGCCTAGCCGCTAACATGCTAGGGTGGGTTTGTGTTTAATATTTATGTTGTGCGCACAACAATTTTGATGCTGAATTGTTTATTTGAAACCGTAATATTATTTAAATATGTAGACATTTTAAATAAAAATATCAAGTGTTATTTTTTTTTAATCTAATCCATTTATGTATTATATTCTATAATAGGAATATACGTAATCACGTAACTGTTTAAAATATTACAATATCATATTAAATCGTTAGTTTTGTAACTCGGATTTAACTTGGTCACATCACTGAACATGTATTTGTGGTATGATCTTAAAATCATTTGTCCTTCTTCATAGATCTATAACGCGCTCTTTGATGCGTTACATCAATGTTTTCTTGTATGATAATGTGCTAACCCATCCGATCATAAGATATCAGTGTTCCTACCGCCCGTCATGTACATATGGGATTCCATCCACTGATTGTGGTTGTCCATCCTATAATTTTAAAAGATCTCATCCTTGATAATAAGTGGATTGTGTGTGTTCAATAATCATTGTATAAACTCATTTGTCTAATAATATCCCATATGATAATAATAATCAATAATAATAATAATAATAATAATAATAATAATAATAATAATAATAATAATAATAATAATAATAATAATACATGGGGCTTACCTCGAATTCCATGGAACATTCTCTTCAGATATTGTAGTTTTTTATTCACTTTTACAGGAAATTTGGTGTGCAAACGTGATTCCAATTCTGCCCATATGTGCATTTTGTACTATCCAAACATGGATAACCACCAGAACCATCTTCACAGATTGCTTAATTGCTGCAGAAAAAACTACAGATCGATAGTAATCAAAGCTGTCGGAAATAATGCGTAAGCTATTTTTGTTTTGATATCGTTGATTGTATGGTTATCTGTATTTACTTTGCTCAAAAATTGTTGCGAGTAAACGACACATTTATAAACTGTTAGTGGCTCATAAAATTGTCTTGTACTGATAAGGAGATTCATCGACACCGTGGTTCAAAAGGTGAAAGAATGGCTTCAACATACTCAAATACCATCATTGGATAAAATATGTCTGTGGTCTGAGAACGAAGAATATATGCTCGCATTCACATCAGCTGTACAGGACACGAACAGAGCGCTTGGTAGGTGTGTGATTCTATGAAATTGATTTGCTTGTGAATTTAACAAAAAAATAAACAGTCTAACATTGATGTCGCCTTAAATTGCAACATACAGCTCGATACATTTTACAGGTTTCTTACCGGCATCGCCGAATGGAACAGAAAACGATCGGGAGTTCTACTCGACTAAGTTGCTCGTCACATCCCTTTCAAAAGGGATAAAAGAAACAGACTTAGACCAGTTTATTCTCAAACACACGGAATACAGATTGAGACCAGGGTCCATGGTATTCCACGCAACAAAGACTGACATTGCAATGATCACATTTGAAGGCGCAATAGGTAAACACTATACTTTACGCGAAACAAATGAGTAAGCAATACGTTTAAATGCAATAAGAAACATATTTTACGTTACAGTGATGTAAAGTAAAGGTTATGTAATTAAGTATATAGTCTACTGTGCATTTATAAAGACAGGAAGTATGTTTTTATTTTTTTTTCTACATTACGAAATGTATAATAGTTCGTAAATACGACTGAAATTTCGTAACACGATTGTTTTTGTTAAAGCCAAATAAGTGTACGTTCTTGCGGAATAATATAAGCTCTATGTTCATTGCGTTTTATATACTTATACTTTATTTCGAAATGCTATTGCGTTATTGCAACATAGCTTTCATTTTATAAATTATAGTACGTTTTAAAGAAATAACGTTCGCAATTTCGGAGTTAACCAAATTATTACGTTTCATATTATTGAAAGGACCATTAAAGTATTTCTGTACATTATATTTATTTCCGAAAACACATATTTATGTTATTAACGTTCAAATAATGTGGACTACGAATTACATCTGCATCATATAAACACACGTTTTAGTGGCAATAATTGCACGTCTTAAGCTTCGGTCACAACCGGGTTGCGGCGACCTTACGGCGAGCTTGCGGCAAGATTTTTCTCAAAAACGTGCGTCGACCTTAGAGCGCCTGTGAGTTTTTTTGTCGATTGCAAGGCATCATCAAAAACTGCAACAGAAATTAGCGCAAGCGCTTAAGTTGATGCGGTGTCAATCACCCATCGTGCGGGTACCGTGGGGGCACCGCGCTTACACAACGCGATCAACATACGGGCAAGACGTCCTACGACTTCCTCGCGTAGTACTTAGGCTACCTTGCGATAAACGCACCGGCGCCGCAAGAAAGAATCTGACAAATCACGCTCATGCTTCTTTATGAAAAACTTTTGATATTTGTGTTTTTGCCAAAAAACCATTGCTGTCTCACGAATCCCAAAAGTTCTTACGTAACGCGTTTGTCTTGAGGTTTCAAAATCGTGCATTTGGTCTGCGGTCTGCTGCAACCGCGGTCGGTTTTGACCGAGGCTTTACGTAAGCAAGACGTATTCAGACCAAACGTATGCAATGCATTCAGTTGATTTTGTGTAGTTTTAGTTTTAATGACTATATATTGTACCACATTGCATTAGAACAAAATTCATGCCTCGATCTTTTAATATGTATTGTATATTTGACTACAGGTATATTCCTTTTAAGCGTTATCCTTTATTACAGATTACACGCGTTTCTTAGCCCAATGCGGTTCAAGCACTTTAGATGGAATCAAACCAAGATTTAGTAGGATTGCAATGTCCCACTGCGTCATTGTATCACACTTCACCGAACCGGTTGATGCAAACATGGTTTATGCATACTTTAACGGCGATAAACTTGTTGTCGAGACTGTGGAAATGCTTCCAGGAAATCAATGCTGTCTGGTGGTCTTTTCTGATCATAATGGTATGAAAGATGGATGCTCTCTTGATAATGTTGCGATTGAGAGCTATTCCCGATTATTTAAATAGCAAGCAAACGTGTACATGTAAAGCTGATATCTAATTAGTTTAACAAATAATATTCATAGATACTTTAATTTCATGTATTTATATGCTATGTTAAAAATATATTTTGACAAAATACATACGAGTACAAAGTCATGTTTTGTATAAACGCAACAATACAATAATGCATCAACCAAACATGCTAAACCTAATATATGTAACAATTACAGATGTAAACCAGGTGTTGACCAGACAACATTATATTGAAGGATGTAAAGTTATTGTTAAACTCTACTTCACTTGCATCGCGCGGACTGAGCCTGATGTCTTTTTCTGTGCACGGAGAAATGAATTAACAATTTGTGTGTCCCGTGGGGACTGGAAAGAGATGGACTACGATATAATTGGTAAATTATAATCATATGTTTTTCATTTATAACTTTTGTACCTGGGAATCGCGCTTCAATGCATCTTTCATGTGTTAACATTTTATATAGCATTTCGATGTTCATATCAACAATAAATAACAATCAAACTAGGCATACAAACAAGTACATGTACATTGTAACACATAAGTGAAACCCTACATGCAATAAATGATTTAAATACATTTTACCTGTATCATAATAGTGTATAGTGTATACTGAATTTACATCATATTTGACACACATTTTAAAGCTTGGCGTATATAAAAACCCGTCTTTAAACAAGTACATGTGTATCACTATTAATTAGTGTATATGTTTTCAACATCTTATTGTATAAAGAACTGCATATTCACATTTATAAATACATATCGTCGCGAACGTTATCTAGTGATTGTTTGTATTTTTAAATTTATGAAAAAAAAGCTTTGATTTCAATTAACGTGTATGTTTAAGAAATGGACGAACATTTGCTGCCTCACATGGTCATTACTCAGAAGAACTATGTAAACGTTCATGCTGCAATAAAATACAAACTCGCGATGTATGATTTTGAAACTCTCGCAAAGTTGGCTGATATGAGCGGATACAAGTCTGTTGGAATCATCATAAGTAATTCTTGGAACAGGTAAAATATTTTAAAGCTCATTTATTCTTTAAATATTTGTTGTTCTTTTTTCAAAACGAATCACCATCCAAATAATATGTATGTGAATACAAAACATGAACAGAACAACAATGTGTCGTGTAAACAGAAGGCCAAGAATACATGTATGAGAATTAAAACAATAGCATGGATGATATTTAGTAGATTGCACGCTTTTAAGTCAGTACATTGACCGCTAATGTAAACCATATTGGGTACAGATAGTAAAGCCACACCAAAGAAAAATCAAGAAATTGTAATTACAAACCACATACATATCATAGCATTTGATTTTATGTTGATAAGCCACCGTTTTAACAGTCGTAATCTAATAATAGAACTTTGTTACGGATTTTTGAATTTATAAATTATTCATGATACTTACTGTTTGTTTCGTATTGAATATATGTTTGGCACTACCATGAGTTCTATAAGCATGATTGTAAACTATAATTTTGAAACATCCACGTATACAAACAGTGTATTTATGTTATTCAGTACGGCTGTAGTGGATTTAAACAAACTGATCATCCCATGGTAGCTATTAATTAACTTAATATTCCGGTTCATATTGATACGTATGTTCCTGCTTTATTTTATGGGTTAGTTTTAATTTTCATAAATATAAATCGAACATTATGTAGAATCTACACTACAAGTGAATTAGTTTTATTCACTTTATTATTGCGTGACAATTGATTTCAGTGCGTTGTCGAAATGGTGGCCGCCAGAGAGAATCGATAGGTACCAATATACCAAAAAATGCATCCTCGATAAATTGTACTTTTGCTCCAATAAAGAATCCGATTTGAAAAGGATTGAAACTGAAATAAAGAACGGTGGTATGTATATTTTGTTCAGTTTCCAGATCATAGAACTGTTGGTTTAACAAATGAGTATCCTTATGTTGCCAATATATCCATACAAAGTATAAGTAATGCGATTAACAGTAAGGAAAATGTCATGTCTATTTCATTTAATAAACACGCAGGTGCTCATTATGATTGACAGGCTGTATTACACCTTTAAAACAGATGCAATACATGTTTATTTTTATTTTTCGTAATCTTTAAATATCATACTTATTTTACATCTAGGTTTAAATATTGCAAGCATTCACTGACTATAAACAATACATTTAAAAGGGACTTGGTCACATATTTTCGCGTTTATTTTTGTTAATCAAATTGCTTTACCTAAAATGCAAATTAAAAACAAAACACTTGAAAGATATTTACAAAAATTAAACTTTTCCAGCATTAAGACCAAAGTATCATAATAATTATTGTTACGATGTTTTCAAAATGTGTATGCTGCAGATATGTTTCCAGTCAATAAAATATTATTTTATCATACCACTATGCTGATATCGGTCTGAAACAAAGGTGCTTGATATATTTATATCAGGTCTCTAGCGTTTATATCAGTCAATGTTTGGAGGTACGTCATATTACCCGGGCTCAACTATAAAGTCAACATATTCAGTGAAAGTAAATTAGATTTAATAAAACAAACAATTTGATAACAAGAACGTATATAGTGTATTATTTGTAATCGTCATTAATCACAAAAAGAGGTATGATGTCATCACTCTCAGGGGCGTGCCTAGGCTTACACACTTACGTACGTGCGTAAACTTTCTTGGAAAAAATCGAAAATCGATGGTTATGACAAGCTTAAACTATTTGGTTTCTGTATTCAATAAGGTGGCTAGAAATGGAAACATCAAATAAAGACTCTTTCATAATAGCCAAGGCAGATATTATCTCGATGCCTTGACAAATACTTGATTTGCTCCCCGTTCGCTGAGAAGTGATTTTGGAACACAAAAATCACAATTAAAGTTTCTCCAGCCTTTTTTCGCGACACCCTCTCAAGGCATGCAAGCTTCATGTATGGAAAAAGTGCATCAAACCAAAAGAATTGAGGCTTGGTGAGGGTGATGAAAAAACAATGCGTCGGGTGGTGGATAAAGCTGTTCAAAGACATGCGAGACGCAAATTTTATATAACGAATCGGATAAGGTGCACGTTAAATGTTTGAAATTTTGTTTTATGCACCTGATAAAGGCGGAGCTTGACAGAAATTTCCAACACTGGAATATGCATTCTATTCGCCAATAAAAAAAACATAGACTTTCGCAGTGGGTAAATCAGAAATTCTGTATAATATACTATTTTGTGTAGGAACTTTATGAGTCATTAAACTACGGAACGGATGTTGACATGACGTGCATACTTGCGGAGAATTGTACAGTTTCAGAAAAACAACTGTGTGCCCCCAGTTTTACTGAACTTGCAAATATTCTTTAGCCAAATCTACAATCTAGTGCTTTAGACGCATTATAATTGTATTTCTAATTATAAGATGCAATTAAAGAGGAAGATAATTCATATGAAGCAATTTTCCTCAGTATATGTGTCTTGTCAACGTTTTACCAAAGATGCATATTGCTCTTTGCTGGCGATTTAATATTAAGTGCCACGTTTGTTTTGGTTATTGAAAATTTATTAAAATGTACGTAAATACAAACTGTGATAACAAACTGAAATAAAATAATCTGGAAGGAAATCTGTCAAGTATCATTGAGTTATCTGCGAGCGAAATGCATAGACACACAGACTGACAACCCATGCCACATCACGAGGACTACATTTGCCAATTTTCGCTCCCCTGAGAAAATTTAGATCAGAATGGTATGATTTAGCAGGTAATAATATTTTGACTTGACGCGACAAAGTTGATCCAGGTTCAAGCAAGTGTAAGGATTCTAGCTCTACTGGCCAATGGCCATGGAGCTTATGTCTCAGTGTACGTGCTTCCGTGCGTCCGTCTGTTATTTTTCATTCAAACGACATCTCCTAAGCTGTTTGGCATATTTTCACGACACTTAACAGGTACTATTCTTGGGTGATCTTCTTTGAAAGTTGTTCCAATCGTTCCGGAAAGCTGCATATGTACATGTAGGTCACTAGAGTTTAAAACAAGATTTAAAAAGTTAAAACTTGAAAAATCTTCTCCTCTGATACCGCAATGCTAAGAGCTTTCATATTTGGTATTTTAAATGCTTTAGTGGTCCGTTACAAAGTTTGTTCAACAGGAGTTGTCGCACACACGTGACAAATACCCCGAGCCTGAGTGCTGTCAGCAACATGTCCAGCCCACTGTCAAGATAGCCAATTTGACATGCAGCCTTAAATCATCCTAGTTTACATTGAAGAACAATTGTTTTGATATTGATAATCCATCTTGTTTAAGTAAACATTTATGCCAGCATGTATATGTTTTAAATGATGACTTCTCAGTGTGACCTTGACCTTTAACCGATGGACATGGGTGTGGAGCGCTAAACACCGTCTGGTTGTAGTGAATATGTATGCCAAGTAATTTTTAAAACCCATTATGCATATAGTAGTTAATTTATATATAATAAAGGGATCAGGATTAAAAATGGGCAACATGTTAAAGATACATGTAGTTACTGCTTATACGTATAAACGCACATGTTAAATTTCATAGAGTTTAAATAATAAATCATATGCTTCACCTAGACAGTGCATAAGCATAATGTTCAATGTTGTACTTAAAATATAATGGCTTGTTGCCGAATAACCCATGGTAAGGAGTATAGAAGCGTAGGAATAGAAATTGCATTTAATAACAGGCATGTATACTTCTTACCGTGGGTCATTCGACAACAAAATATCACAGAGACATATTATTTAGATTTTTGCACAATCTAAATGTATTTCCCGCTGTTTGATTTCCTCTGTCATTTCAAACCCCCTTGGTTAACACCAACTCGTTATCGTCGATTCTGATTAATCATTTGTTCAGATAGTTGTCGTTTGGTCATTCAGCTTTGGGCACTTCTAATTCTAACAAGACACACGGCTGGTGTGCCATAGACAAAGAAGGAAATCAAATATATATTATTCTGCAACAAATTATGAGAGGAACCTAATATTTTGAAAATGTTCATGAAAATCCCAGAAATTATTCAATCAGAATTTTATCATAAAACATTAGTTTTGATTGATATAGGCAAACGAGAGACTTAAAAGGACGTCGAAGTACAGAAGTTGTAACGGTAATTTCTTTCCTAAAATGAATAGTCAATCATAATACAATGCAAACCGTTTATGGGGCAAATAAAACTAATTGCAGAAAAACTAAAGTACTTGTTTTGCGGTATCTAACTGACATTCATTGAGTTATTGTTAGGCACATTAAGGACAGTGATGTATATATATATATATACTGAATAACTGAATGAAAACTATTTACCAGGAACCTAATCGAACCAGAACACCCACCTCTCCAATATATACTTGATGTCTCAAAATATAGACTGAAACAATGTTATAGTCCAGGTAATCTCCGACAATGCCCATTGGGCATGCCATATATATGGAACTGTGAACAAGCATAACACAAATTGATTAATTAAAGACCTTGAAGCAATACTCGCCAGGTCTGGTCTAGAACAGATGCATTGTATTTGCTATTATTACATGTATTTTCATTGGAAATATTATTGATGCACGGGCATTATATAAGCGACCATTTAATAAAAAAATTAATGAGAATTATGTGTATATACAAGAGATCTCTGTTCGATCACAGCTAGACTAAACAAAAACAATTTGTAAAATGACACATCCGTTTTTGCTTCATTATCGTTTCATTAAACAGATCCGTACAATTGTATCCAACCTATCAAAATATGCATAACTCCGTGTATTCGTTCTTTCTTTGTTCATATCCTGATACTATTAAAAAAGCCAACGTTAATACTACATAATAAAATTAACGACTTGAATCGATGTATATCGTGTAAAGAAATAGTATACGAATTCTTTAGTTGTACTTTTTGCATCTTTACGTTCACTGTAAAATTGTAATTTATGGCATCTTGCAGATGCAACCTTTCTGAAACTCGACAGAGCGCCAACCAAGTTAGGTAAGACATACTACCTAATTATAGTGTATATGTTACTGCCTGTAAGAATGACAATTGCCATAATTTGTTCCCTACGATTAAGAACTCAGAAATCTACAATTGTGGAGAATTATAGTTTTCTCTGATTAGTAAAACTGGGGTTTTATGCCATTTACTCGTGATTCACGGAGGCAAAAAAATAGTTATTTTACAGTTTCGACGAAATAATTTTATTCGTTGTATTGAAAAGTGTATGCTTATTCATTTGGGAATGTTATTTCTTATTTCGATTGACATTTTGTGATTTCAATCGTGCGTTTTGTTTGGATGTTCTTTACTACGCCAAAGAGCAAATAAGTGGCTCCTTAATATAATGTAATGGCTGTATAAATGTCGGCTACATACGTCTGTACAAATACAACTCGTGGTTTCCATAGTTTTTAAACTAAATTAAGTCGGGCGCGTTTACATATATTTATGGCAAAACCCATCACTCCGCTTCGGAGAATTTATTAAGAATGTAGAAAGGTCATAACCTTTAAACATTATTTCAGAATCATTATGTTTTTCAACTCTTAGAACAAATATTTTCATGCAGGAATCAGAACTAAATAATATCAACGATGGATCTTAGTGGGTGAGCCCAAAGTAATCATTATTCAACCCGTTGTGTATTGTGCGATTTTATAGACCTGTCACTCATTAATCTCTGGTAGCGCTCGGCTGTTCTATGTATTACGGCTTAACAGTTATATAGCGACCAAAGAACGGAGTTCATAATCATATAACAAGAGCACCCATCAACAAGCGTCGGAATAAATAGCCCAGTGGATAGTGCTTTAGACTTTGAATCCCAATAACTGTGGTTCAAGTCCTGCCAAAATCTTTCCCTTTTATCATTGTCTTTTAATTTAACATCATTATCCTCGGGACATGTATTCTTTAGAAGTCACACGATTAACAGATCATCAAATAACCAATTATTGCCTTAAATTTATTATTGCTAGTAGTGTAATGCTTCATAAATTTGCAGATTATTTTTCAACGGAGGGTTCAACGTACAGCAGTGATTCAGGTTATTTGGATTTGCCGCATGACATGTTTGACGGCAATTATGCGCGTCTAATCATATGCCTAATCATATTGTAATGACTGTGACTGATATACATTACAAGGTACATTTACCAGGCTGTAAAAGATAAACCAGATATACCTACCCTGAATAACACTCCTAACACGACACTTTCAAAGTTATGACAAAATTGTTAATTTCCAAGAAATTATTAACAAACTTGCAGTACAATTATTCCTATGATACAAGTTTCCCCTGTACAATTTCATGCATAATATTTTGAAAAAAAAAAAAACATGTAAAAAAGCAGTCGAAAATCAAACTTCACAGAATGATGCGATGATAATCCTGACCAACCTAAAACTATAATTTAGCGTTTGAACTTTCATCTAAGAAAACTTGATGATAACATTGATCTTTAGACGTGCACACAGCTCATGGAAGCCTCCGTTTCCTCGTAAACATCGGATGCCAATGTTAGTGAGCATCCCTGTGATCAAATGTATAAGCGATATGCAAACTTTTCATATCTGGTTGAAATGACAGAGGCCCTCAATGCTAACCGAGGGTTCATCAGAAGATTATTGTATATACTATGGCCTTCCATGACAGAATGTGCTGCAACGTATGTATCATAGATATTACGCATTTCCATATGAACTATTGATTACCATTCCGCTAGTTAAGGTCACATGCTTCCTTAAATTCCATCATATTTGATTGCGGCATTTTTCGAAGTGTTATTTTTGAGTTTGTTTTATTTCCTTTGGTTTCATCAACAATTTGCTATTGAATAAAATGAAATGTTTCAGGCAGACGCTTATGTCATTAATTTAATTGTTGTGCAAACCATTTTATCACGAATTAAATAAGTTATTCGTGTTGTTCGGTCTCCATAAAAACATCCGTAAATTTAATTCAAACATATTAAATTTAGCTGGAACCAGTTATATACTTGTTTTGCCTTCGGTTTGCGATCGCAATCACGATCTCTACCGACATAATGTCCATAAGGCGCAAAACATATGTTTGTTGAAGGTTACATAACCAAAAACATGGGGTGGTAGGTACGGATTGTGTTGTTTTTTGTTAAACTGGGAGAGTTAAAAAACTGAATAAATATTCAAAAAATAATACCCTTAAACATTGTTTTGAAGTGGATGTTTATCACCCAGTTATTTAATACAATGTTCTTATTAAAACATTTTGATTGCAAAACTTGAGCCTTGTTATATTTAAATATATATGAAAAACGTGTACTAAATGAGCGTATTCTCCAAATTGTGTTATCAAATAAAATAAAAACTAGACACCCCAAACAGTTTTGATTGTTATAAATTGATAAATTTACAACCAAATCACTAAAATATTAGCAGCGTACCTACATAATTGTTGATATAGTAACTAAAATACAAATTGTGGTACAGGCAACTTGGAACAGGTAAACGTTAAATAAATAAATCTGGGCAACGTTAATTCACTCACAAATGTGACATCACGTATCTAAGGATATATCATAGCTTTTTTAGCTCACCTAAGCACAAAGTGCTCATTAAGAGCTTACGTGACCGCCCGTTGTCCGTCGTCCGAACGGCTATCCGTGCGTGCGTGCGTGCGTTCGTCGTCAACTTTTCATTCAAACAACATCTCCTCCTAAACCACTTGGCAGATTTTCACCAAACTTCACAGGAATTATCATTCTGTGATCCTCTTTCAAAATTGTTCAATACGTTCCGGTCCGCTGCATGTGTTGGTTATCAGAGCTAAAAATAAATTTTAAAAGTGAAAACTTTAAAAACTTTCTCCTCTGAAACCACAAGGCTCAGAGCTTTCATATTAGATATGTGGCATCCTCTAGTGGTCCTCTACAAAGGTTTTTTCAAATTATACTTCTGGGGTCGAAACGGGCCACTCCCAGTGGGCCACATGGTTTATATAGAATAAATCGCAAAATGACTTTAAAAATCTTCTCCTCTAAAACCTCAATGCACAGAGGTTTCGTATGTGTGATGTTACAGCCTATAGTGGTCCTCTACAAAGATTGTTCAAATTTTGCCCCTGGAGTCTAAACGGGCCACGCCCTGGAGGTCACATGGTTTATATAGAATATATTACAAAATGACTTTAAAAACCTTCTCATTTGAAACCGCAAGGCAAAGAGGTTTCATATTTGATATGTGACATTTTCTAGTGGTCATCTAAAAAGATTATTGACATTATGCCCATGGGTTCAAAACGGACCATGCCAAGGGTAACATGCTGTATATGGAATATATTACAAAATGAATTCAAAAATAGTATCCTCCTAAACCGCAAGGTCCATAGATTTCTTATTTGGTATGTTCATCCTATAATGGTCCTCTACAATGTTTGTTTAAGTTATGCCCCTGGGGTCAATACGGGCCACGTCCTATAGTTCACATGTATTATATAGAATACATAGCAAAATGATTTTTAAAATCTTCTTCTCTGAAACCGCAAATCCCAGAGGTTTCGTATTTTACATCCTATAGTGGTTCTCTACAAAGATTGTTCAAATTATGCCCCTGGGGTTAAAAGTGGCCACGCCCTTGGGGTCACAGGATTTATATAGACTTAAATATTAAAATGACTCCCCAAAACTTCTCCTCTGAAACCGCAAGGCCGAGAGGTTTCGTCACTGGTATGTAACATTGTATAGTGGTGCTCTACAAAGAATGTTCAAATTATGCCCCTAGGGTTAAACGAAACCACGCCATAGGGTCACATGTTTCCTATAGTCTTTCATGGAAAGTGGACATTAAAAATCTTCTTCTTTGAAACAGCAAGGCCAAGAAGTTTCGCATTAGGTATGTAACATTCTATTGTGGTCCTCTACAAAGAGTGTTCGAATTATGCCCCTGGGGTCAAAACTGGCGACGCCAAAGGGAAACATGATTTATATAGACTTAAATAGCAAAAGGACATACAAAATCATCCGAAACCGCGATGCCAAGAGGTTTCATATTTGGTTTTTAACATTGTATAGTGGTCTTCTACACATAATTTTAAATAGTGCCCATGGGGTCAACATTAGCCACGCCCCGGGGGTCATAAGACTTAAATTGCAAAATGACTTTAAATGACTTTAAAAATCTTCTCTGAAAGCGCAAAGCCCATAGGTTTCATAATTAGTTTGTAACATTATATAGTGATCCTCTACAAAGATTGTTCAAATTATGCCCCTGGGGTAAAAAGTGGCTACACCTTTTGGTTTATATAGACTTATATGGCAAACGGACTTTAAAAATCTTCTCCTCTGAAACCGCAAGGCCTAGAGGTTTCATAATTTGGATACAACATTGTATAGTAATTCTGTACAAAGATTGTTTAAATTATGTGCGTGCGGTAAAAAGAAGCCTCACCCCGGGGTCACATGGTTTCTATAGACTTGTATGGTAAGTGGGTTTTAAAAATCGTCTCCTCTGAAACCGCAAGACCCAGATGTTTTATATTTGGCATGAAACATTTCATAGTGGTCCTCTACAAATATTGTTCAAATTATGCCCCTGGGGTACAAAGTGGCCATGCCCTGTGGGTCACATGGTTTTCATAGACTATAAAAGTCTCCTGAAACTGCAAGGCCCAGATCTTTATACTCATGTAAGTGGTTTAGTTCAATTTGGCTTTCTTGTTATAATCCATTAGGATGCCTTAAACTCAAGTGAGCGACCTAGGGGCATCGTGATCCTCTTATTTTAAATAAATTTCTCTAGTGGCAGCGTACATTCCGATGACGGTCGACCCATCGAGAAATGATGTTCCTATACCAGGACTCATCGCACGTGTTGAATCCCAGTCACAGCACTTCTCCACGCGGGGAATGTCTGCGAATAAGCATCCGCGTAACTGCGACTTGACATGTATTTAGAAAACGGAATTTTACAATTGATATAAACTATCGTTTCTTCGAATGAATGTACTTTGGAAACTTAAGTATTATGTTATTAGTTGAAGGGACCTTCTCAGAGATTTTACGTACTTTTAACAAATGCTATTAACTGCAATAACTGAAGCATCTGGTCTAACAAATGATGAAAAGGGTTGCACACGATTTTAAATAATTTTATCAATTTCAATTGCAGTATACTTTTTTTTATTTTGCTTGTTTATGTATAATGTATTTTTCTTTTAGGGATATTTGGCAAAGTTTTAGAAAATTGTCAAAATTTGCCTATGTGTGTACAGATTCCTTTAAGAAATACCTATACCTATAGAAATCATCGGAATTATGTCATGGCTAAAGGGCGTATGAGCGGTTGTGTCGAGATCAAGTAGTGACGTCTCTTAGATGTGTGACTTTAGACACGTGCGATGTCGCTGTCCGTCCGTTGCGATGTCATTCTCTCAGTTTACACATGGTAATAACTGTCTGGAAACCGCCACTTGCCATTCCTTCCACCGTGCACACATTCTCCGCATACCCAACCGGTCCTGTACAATCAATCTGACTGTAGCGTGCAATACAGCAGCTTCAAGTGCTATCTCCCGCCTGTTCTCCTTTACATAATGTTTCACTGATGTTAATAACTTTGGGTTTACAATTACCGGTCTCCCCTCGCTTTCGTCGTATTTAATACTAGTGTCATTTTGCCTAAAACACCGGTATTACGTGTACACAGATGATTGTTTCATTCTGGTATCGTACTCGCTTTCCGTTATTCTTCAATCGTTTAAACCGCGGAGAATCCCCGCAAAGCGCAGAATTTGGTTTCCGCGGACTCCATTTGTAACACCATTTTGGACGTTCACGCCAATGGGATTCCATTTCAATGATATACCATTGCGAGGGTATGACTGGAAGTGGAGTATTTACCGTTTAGGCATAACTACAAAAAAAAACGCACATGTTTATGCCCATCTGGAATTACGTATCTTTAAGTGCATTATAAAGTATCATAATACACCATGATCTTAATATAAACTTATACGAGATTGTCCATCTGTTGATGTCATATCTTATATACGTATTCTCTATATGCTGTTTCATTCATAACATGATTGTTCTCAAACTTTATATCTTAAATGCAGAAAACTATTGTTTTGTTGAACACAAATATAAAGATATTTCACTTTAAAAAACTGAAACCAATTGATCTGTTTGGAAAAACAAAAGCAATATTCCGTTTCCGTAGGTGTTAAGCTATCAAATTCCTTCAAATTGGTTTGATTCGAAAAAAAACATAGCTTTAAGTGGTACATTTCGACCGCCGATGTCAACACTTAAATTCAAGCATTGCTGCAAACACTTTTAAAGAGTGTATGTACGATTGTTCATATCAATTATTTTCAAAATAAGTGGATGAAAGTGACAATAAAACTTGAAAGCAAACAAAAAAACAACATAAAAATAACGAAGAAAAAACTTCATCATGGAATAAATCAACTAGTGCCTGTGTCGACTTGAACAATATATTGTCAACGTCTGGATGAATAATGCAAATTCATTGTCATTTTAAACTGAAATCCGATAATATGTGAAGGAGAATTACTCTTTAAACCAACCTTATTTAGCAAAAATGTGTCGAACACGTCATTGATCCTCTATTTGATGTTGCGCTTTGTATGGATTATTGTTATGTTTACGAAATGTTCGTTTATATAGACACTGTTTATTCAAAATATTAAACATACTTGAAATAGCATTGAAATTCCGACATAATATACACCGCTGTATGTACGTTAAGTCGCCCTCACCACATGTGCATTGTATTTACATTGTGTAAGTTTACTTTTATTGAGGCAAACAGCAGAGTGTGAATATAGGTGCGTACATATACTTCAAAATCCATACTGTGGCGCGCTTCGATTTAAAACATAATTTTTGGTTGATGTATTTGAATGGTTTAAATGATGTCTTTTAGAACGCAAACATAACCTTTCTAAAGCTAACCATCTTTTACTTGGTCATCATTTAAAGCTATGGTCCAACATGCATCACTGTTGGAGCTTTTTGTCTGGTGTAAATGTCATCGTTAACATTTCAGACGTCGTGGTATTTACTTAAGATACCAATCTAAGCATTATTTTTGATACGTCAGTTTCTGCAGTCTTAAAATAATACATTCACCTATGATCCAAAACATGCTTTAACGAATTAAATTCAGAAACAAATATATAAATAAATATATAAATAATGTCATTTAAAATAATTAAGATAAACACATAATAATGCCTTAAGAGTTATTGTATATATTTTGTATTACACATGTTTATGTAATTTGTTTCTGTGCATACATTAAAATGGTTTGAGTAAAAGCTTTATTTAAAAATGACCTGTTATTTCATTGTATTTTGAATGTGTTCATTTGAACATTTTTAAGGTAACATTGCGTAGATGGAAGTCAATTTTCGATTTGAATCTGTGAGATGTTAAATTGTGTGCATTTCAAAAACTATAAACATATTGGTGTTAACAGGTTAAAAGTAAAATCTGCAATAGTGTGTTTAATTCATTTTACCTAGAACATACAACGTAAGCAATTAATTTAAACCATCCGAATAATGTCACTTGCACTTGGTACCATTTGCCAGGCAACCGTTGCAGCTGAAAGAATTGTTAAAATTGCAAGTCTCGTAAAAAAGTACAATATAATTAAATCATTTCAACTGATATTTCACATATATATTGCCCACATACAAACTTCTGTATTTACAAAAATGTCTCACGTTCAGCAGACTGATGAAATTAAAATATAAAAAAACAACAACAGCGATTTCGTTAAGCTAACCAGAGTACAAAGTGGTCCATGAGCTATTGCTATCGGTTGCCTGTCCCGCGTTGTCCGTCGTCCGTCGGCCGTAATTCATCAACAAAGTGTTATTGCTCCTTTATCATGAGAGACTGCGTAATTGACTTTGTGCTGAGGTCTCAGTCGAAGTCAAATATGGGCCAAATTGGACAAGACACACTAGAGTTATTACCTCTTGTTTTTGAAACAAGTAATGTATCAATAATTATTAGGTTGTGGTCGCGATAACGACTTGAATTTTCATTCAATCTTGACAAAACTTGCACAGTTTGTGTATGACAATAACATATTTGCTGTGTTCGATAAATGGGCCAGATAGGACCAGAAACACCAGGGTTATAACCCCTTTTTTATTACAAAAACTGCAAGAATGTACATCTGTATTGTACCTCGATTGTTAGGTCGACATCAAAAGTAGTCTGCACAGTGTCTGTAGATTGCCAGGTAAATAACAGGAGTAGTCGTGCTGACGTGGGTCAGATTTGTATGCGATGACATTTTGATTCAGAGCTTATCTCTGTCGGGTGAGCGCTTTGGGCCATGATGGCCATCTTGTTGACATTAGCGTCAATTTGTACTACTAATGTTGTATTAATGTTTGTATCGACGAAGAATACACGGCGCCTTATATTGAAAAGGAAGCATTATAATAGAAATATTATGTAAAAAATTCCATCAAAACATTGCATTAAATTTAGGATTGCCAATATTGAAATGCTGCATAATTTACTGTTTATTATTCAGCGGAATGTGTACTGTTATGAATATACTTTAACAGGAACGATGTTCTTGTAGATATTCATGTATACAATACACATCCGTTAGTTTACTTTAAACATATTAATACAAGCTCGAACCAGTACAGTGTTTCTTTTGAAAAAGGGTTGCGATTACGTGTTTACAATGTTCCGTTTCGATTATTATATAACTGTTCAGTCGGTAGGATTGTCGGGCTTGAAATTGTAGTATATATAATTTAATGATTGGACAAATGCATAGTATTGTAATCGTATTGTAGAGACAATGCAATCCTGTTTCATTCATAATTTAAATCCGATAATGCGTTATGAAGATGTACCTTTTAACATAAACCAACATAGCAATAATTAATCAAAATGTTATTGTTCTTCTGTTTTATTTTGCGATTTGAATTGATTATTGTTATGTCTGCGAAAGGTTCGTTTACATAACCACTGTTTATTCTAATTATTAAACCCTCTTTTTGTTTTGGTTGTCATTAAAAGCTACAGTCCATAATGCATCATTGATGGAGCTATTTTATCTTGTAAATATAAATGTCATCAATTTAGACGTCTGGATTCTGCTGACGATACCAGTCTAAGTATGATTTGTAAAACACCATTTACTGCAGTCTTAAAGAGTCAATTCATATATGATTCAAAACGTGTTTTGACTAATACAACCCATATATAAATCCAGAAAAAAACTAAATCAAAACTAATAACCAGGAAACGAATCAAACCAGATCACCCACCTCTTTAATATATACGCAATGTCTCAAAAATATATATTGTTACAAGGTTATTGTCCAGGTCATATCTCACAAGGCCCATTGGTCCTACCAAATCCATATGGAACTGTTTATACATACAATGTCTGCTTCCATAACAGCTAGACTAAGATAACACGACACATATTTGATGAATTTGTCAAATGACTCTTCCGTTATCTTTTAATTATCGCTTTATTAAAGACGTTCGCAACAATTTCCTTCTATTTCTTTCCAACGACAGATGTTCTGGAAAATTGGCACAAACATGCATCAATGTATCCTAAAAATAAAACATAAAAAAAAATAATATAATGCATTTATATTCAAACAAAGATGGAGATTTTTAAATGCATATTTTTTATGTTTCGTTTGGCAATATACAAGTGCAGTTTAATGATCAAATGCGCTTAATCTATAATTATCCTTTAACAAATGACTTTTAATGAACACTTAACGAGGTTAATTATCCATTAAATATGTGTGTGAAAACATCAATAATTTATCAAATATACGAACATCTTTTGTTTCAAACAACATATTTTGTTAAAAGATCCCATATATATGCGTCATTGTTTACTGAAACTAAAACAGTCTTAAAATATACCGGCCTTGTTCCGGAAATATTGAGTTTTGAAAACGGTACCCGTCACAGCCCCGTTTTCAGTTTGGATTTTTATCAATGTCTTAAGTATAAAGGATCGTTTAGTTTTTTTTCAAACAAGGTTATGGTTATTTCAACTGATATATTTGTACATGCTTTGTCTGGCAATATACAACTGTATGTTGTTAATAAAAACGCTTTACCTACATTTACTGCTGAAATAATGAATTTGACTGGACCTTCAAGTGTGTCGAATGGGAACTTATAATGCTTTCTGAAACTTCTTTTTATCGAAGGCATATTTTGTTCCAAACGACAGATTTTCTTAAATTTTCGAACATACATGCATACATGTATAATTAAACCAAAACATTAATAAAAAGAATGGCTCGCCGAATTTGTTTGGGAAATAATGCATTTCATATATGATACCTGTGTAGCCTTTTTTCTGTTTCGTTTTAACATACATACACAACGTATCAATAGAATGGACATATTTAACGGATCATTTCTGAACTAATTTGTTTGAAAATACATTGCATAAGTGTGTTTTTTATTATTATATATCCTTTATAAACTTTTACTAAAAATCATTCATTTTGCAAGCACATTAGAGATGAAATTAGTATATTGCAACATATATTCAATAAAGAAAAAATGAAGCAAAAGGAGAAATTAACCCAATTATTTTCTTTTTGTTGCGAACGTCTTTAAACAGGTCACTTAAATGATATCCAACCTACCAACAGGTGTACAACTCTGTGTGTTATTTCTTTCTTCGTTCACATTCGGATCCGATTAAAGGAAACCAACGTTAATACTACAGCATAACAACATGTTGATCGATATAAATTGTATAAAGACAAATTATACGAATTATTTAACTGTAGCGGTACTTTATTTTGCATCTTTATCTGCCTTGTAAAATTGGTACTCATGTGATCTTACAGGTCCAATCAGAGAGAAGGTCGGAGCGAAGTCCACCCGTTCAGGTAAGGCATACCACCTTGTTCAGGTGCATATCGTACTACCTGAAAAATAACCATTTTACTAAAGGACAGTATTAAGATTTTTTTTCCGGATTAGTAAAACTGGTATGTTATGCCATTCATTTCTGATACATGCAGACACATTATGATGATGTTTATATTTTAGACATAATCATAATGAAAATTGTAGTGCTAATTTCGTTTGTTTGATTTGAATTAATGATTGTATGTGTTTGGACGTATTTAACTACATGTAGGGCCGCGAATAAATAAGTGAAACCAAAATATTATTTAACAGCTATATAAAAGTCGCCATCATATGTCTGCACACTCGTTGTTTTCAAAGTGTTTGACTATTTAAGTCCAGCGCGTTTACATATATTTACATTAATACACATTCCTCCGATCCTAAGATCTTATCAAAATGTATCAATGTAATAAAGTATTGACATATACCTATTTAAGGTATTTTTTTCAACTTCACAAACATAATATTTTCATGCAAAGCCTAAACAATACAAATCAGTAATGGATCTTATTGGGTGAGCATTAGATATTGAACAACAACAGCAACAACGACACGTTGTTGTTCAAATTTTAAAGCAAAATCAACGTGTTTCATCCAAACATTGCAATAAATTAAGATTTGCAAATATTGCAATGTTACGTAAATTTGCAGAGTATATTTAAACGGAACGTTCCCCATACACCAATGATTCAGGTATGTTGAATTTAACTGTTGCGTTCACAGTAAGATAATACATCATTTAATGTATGGTCCTTTAAAACATATGTTCACGGTTGGCGCGAAAACAGTACTTTTCTCTAACCACATATGACGTACATATATATCAAGGACGACAGCAAATCAAAAAAAAGTTCATTTAACTAAATCCTTCTATTCATTTGATTATGCGGAAAACTCTGGTTGCAATGGCAACCAAAAATATAAAAACTGTAAAACTTTTGAAAATGTATTGCAATAAACTACTGGCTGTGTTTCAAAATAGTTTTCACAGACATGTTTCTTATATAGCCTTCTTGCAAATTCCTTCCAATCATTATGATGCGTTACATGGCCGCCATGGGGCGGGGCAGATTTCCTTATATGCCTATATAGAAAATTTTAAACATCTTATAAGAAACCGCTGTCTGGATTTTGAAATAATTTTGCATAAATGTACCTTGGGGGTGACCCTCTACCAAATTCATACAAACTATATTGATGTGTAAAAAACATGGTAGCCTAGGGGCGGGGCAGTTACCCTTATATGGCTATATAGAAACTTTGAAAATATTCTTGTCAGTAAGAACTGACGGAATTTTAAAATGTTGCAATAATGTTCCTTGGGTGCGTTCCATTCCGTAACTTACAAATACATGCAGGGTATTTAATTTACTTTAGATTATTATTACACAAAAGTAGACGACGTGTCGTGTAAAAGTTCCATGCTTATTTATCAAAGGTCACGGTCACAGTTTAATGTCAAATGTCAAATATTATTCTATTGTTTCCGTCTGTACTATATGGTTTGCATTGCAAGTCTTTTTTCCTCTAATGTGGGTAGTTTTGTTATTTTTTCCTGACCACGTATATATGGCGTTCACACATGTAAAGGACCTTGGGGTGACCATATTCCAATTCATACAAATTATTTTGATGTGTAAAAAACATGTTACGAAGTACTGAGGGTATTTCAAAATGTTGCAACAATGTTCCTTGGGTGCTTTCTAATTCGTAACTTACAGGTACATGCTGGGTATTTAATTTTACTTCAGATTATTATTCCACAACAATAGACGATATGTCGTGTACAAGTCTCATGGTTATTAATCAAAGGTCACTGTCACAATTTAAGGTCAAATGTCAACTTTTATTATACTTTTTCCGTGTGTACAATCCGGTTTGCATTGCAAGTCTTTTTTTTCCTCTAATGTGGGTAGTTTTGTTATTTTTCTCTGACCATGTATATATGGCATTCACACATGGAAAGGACGACAGAAAAAGAAACCCGTCCTTTCAAAAGCAGTTTATAACACTTTGCATGCATGTTGTCCGTGGAAAGATATTTTTATAATATATGGAGCAGATCATACCCGTCTTCGTATTGTGCTAAAAACATTTACATAGTCATCTCTACTAGTAGATGTGCAACTTTAAATGTTTTTCTATGGTAACCCCAGGCATGTGTTTTGCATAAAAATACACGTGTATATATTGTCGCGAATGTTTATAAATTTGTTTTGTTTCTCTTTTAACCTTTTGAATTAGACATTTGATAATGACTTATGTTATTTGCAAACTTGGTCTGAATGGTATTCACAAATGTGACTGTTTAATGTTCGAATAATTCCTTGTGCATGTAAAAGAATATGAAGTTTCTTTTATCATCCTAAAAGAATAACAATTTTGAGTTACTGAAGGGTCTGAAGTAATGTTCAATCAATGCTTGAATGTGTTTACAATGCGCGGTCGTGTATAATCTATTTATGCAGTATTAACGACATAAATATAAAATCATTTCAGATTATGTCGACATAGAGAATATGCATTTCTTTCAGTTTAAAGTATTTTTTTTATTCAGTGAATGATCAGATACAATACATTTTCAAGAGTGGTGCAAATTATTATTTAATTATTTGTTTTCTTTGACCACGTATAATTTCGTACACACATAAAACGACGACAGCAAATGAGCTGAATCCCATCTATACAAAAAAGCAGTGTGTAACATTATGCATGCATGTTGTGTCTGGGAAGGTATTTTATAACATAAGGAACAGATGATACCCGTCTTCATAATGTATTTAAAATTGCCATGTATATTGTTCAAAGAGATGTGAAACTTTCAGGTTTGTTTCTATGGTAATCTCATGCATAGTATATGCATAAATGCATGCACGTGAATATATTGTCGCCAATGTGTATTTTTTAAAGTACTGAATTAAAAAGGTAATCTTTTAAGTTCAGCAGTTTAAAATGACTAATGCAATTTGCACAATTGCTCTAAATGGTATTCACAAATGTGACTTATGTGGGTTCGAGTAATTCCGCGTGTATGTTAAATGAACATGAAGTTTCTTTTGTAGATTTTTTAAACAAGAGCAATTTGGAAACAAGAGCAGTTTCAGACATATTCTTCCGACTCTTTAATACATACGCGATGTATCATAAATGTAGACTGTAATAACATATTGGTCACATAATCTCTGACAAGGCCCGTCGGTCATGCCATATATATCTGTGAACAACTTATAGCCAAAATAGGTAAATTAAAGATAATATAACCGCTTTTTATTCAAAATATATAACATAGTTAAAATAACATTGAAATTCTGATATAATATGTACAGCTGTATGTACATTAAGTAGCCCTCACCACATGTAAGGTTACTTTATTGAGGCAAAAATATTGTGAATATAGTTGCGTACATACGGATATACTTCAAAGTCCATAGTGTGATTCAATTGAGAAAATAAGTAATATTTGATGCATTTGAATGGTTAAAATGTTGTCTGTTACAGCGCAAACAAAACCTTCCTTAAGCTAAGCCTCTTTTACTTTTTCATCATTTAAAGCTTTGCTTCAACATGCATCAGTGTCGTAGCTTTTAGTCTTGTACATATATATGTCCTCGTAAACATTTCAGGCGTCGTGGTATTTGCTGACGATACCAGTCGAAGAATTATTTTTGAAACGTCAATTTCTGTAGGCGTTAACATTAAATTCACCTACGATCTCAAACCTGCTTTGACTAATTAAATTCTGAAAAAAAAAATACAAAAACCCTGAATAACTGAATAAAAAACTATAAACCAGGAACCTAATTAAACCAGAACATCCACCTCTCTAATACATACTCAAAACTATAGAATGTAACAAGCTTATTCATCTCCAGGTAATCTCCGACAGGGCCCATTGGTCCTACCATATACATGTATTGGAAATGTGAACAACGCATAACAGAAACTTGATACATTAAAGACCTTGAGGCAATACTCGCTAGGTCGGGTCTAGAACAAATGCATTGTCTTTGATATTATTACATGTATTGGCATTGAAAATATCATTGATGCAAAGTCATTCTATCAGCGACCATTAAATAAACAAATTAATGATGTTCGGGTATATACATCAGATGTCTGCTTCTATCACAGCTAGACTAAGATAACAGCGATCAATATTTTCTCAATTTGTCAAATGACACATTCGTTTTCGCTTCATCAGCTTTTCATTGAACAGATACGTACAATTATATCCAACTTACCAAACTATGAACACCTCCGTGTGTTCGTTCTTTCTTCGCTCACATTCTGATACGATTAAAAACAAACAACGTTCAAACTACGACATAACATTGATGTGTTGATTCGATGTATATTGTATAAAGAAATAGTATACGAATACTTTAGTTTTACCTTTTTGAATCTCTACGTGCCCTGTAAAATTTTATTTCATGTGATCTTGCAGATCCAATCAAAGTGCAAGTCGAAATGAAGTCCACCCGTTCAGGTATGATATACAGCCTAATTAGCCATGTAGTGTATATCTTACTGCCTGTAAAATGACAATTGTCATGTTTATTTCCAACTAACTCGAAACGGTACTTTGGTGCAATATTATGTTTTTGCCTGATTATTAAAATATCTTCAATGCCATTCACCTGTAATACAGGAAGGCAAATTATGAGACATTATAATTATTATTCGTCGTATTGAAAAATGTATGCTTATTTATTTAAGAATTTGAGAAATATGTATCTAGGCCAACCAATAAAGGATGGTTTCTATAATAATACGTAATGAAGTAGTTATTGTCGCCTTCATATGTGTGTCGTTTCCATAGTTCGAAACTTTTTAAGTCATAGGTAATTGCACATATAAACGGTTAAACTCCAACAAGATTCTGTATGTACATGGTTAAACCCATCATTCCGTTCCGAAGAACTTAGAAAGAAATGTAATAAAGTCATAAACTATCAATGCTTGTAAGTATTATTATTTTGTGAATTTTGAAAAGAAATACATGTATTTTCATGCAGAACCAGAATTATACAATATCTGTGATGGATGTTTTTGGATGAGGCTAAGATGATAACTATTATTATTCATTCATGTGCTTAAAGAAATTTCTTTCAATTGAACGGAATAATTAACAGGACAGCAAATAACAAATCATGAATCATAGCATCACATATTTTATGTGTTAATATAAGCCCCCAACCTGTATGAATGCTTGCGGTACGATTACAGTAGCATTCTATTTTATGTATTGTTCAGTGTAACAATTAAAAACTAAATGTATCAAATTGATAAAAATAATCTCGCCGTTAAGTTTCCATGACGGGCTGTTGTAATGTTATTTAATATTTATTTATGAATCCAAAGGCACATGAAGTCAAACCGATTTATTATACACTATACACAACATCAGTCCTGTACTAAATTAATATTATTAATAACCCGGAACATGAATATCTATAAAGACTATATTCAGACACATTTTTGTCTGTTTATAAAAATCTTTATGATTTAGGAGAGGTTTGAGTTTTGAAATGTTATAAATATAGCCTAAACCATAGATTATAATGTCCATACGTTTATGTAAAATTATTGAACTGATTGTTCTCTGAAGAATCTTAAAACAAGAACGTGTGATTCATATAAGAATATTGTGTATCATGTACATCACTCCCGGAGGCCCGTTGTTTCTAAACACATGTCCAAACTTACAAGTAGCGCAAAGTGCAAGTAACTTTAGCGGCGCGGTAAGAACATCCGCCTCTCACGCCGAGGACCCGGGTTCAATCCATGGCAAGTGCTGCTAATGTTTCTTTTCAATGGTGGTAGAAGTAATGTTTGTTTTCACGACATTTTTGCAATTTAGTTCATGAAATGAAGAAATATCTCAATAATCGAAAATTAATTAATCATTTAAAACACTAAATAATTTATCGTTTTAATTGATTATTTATTACTAACAAAACATGTATTTGAAAGTGCATTACACAAAGTTATATAACAAGGGGCATAAATTACTATTTTGAATATTCACATTGCTTTGTATAGAGAACTGAATACAAATACTAGATTTAATTAAAATGATAGTTTGAGAAATATTTTACATGTCAATGAAATATATTTATTGTAAATTTAATACGAGTATGGTTTACGTTAAAATGTTCTTATTGTACTGTTTTTCCTGTTTTTTACTGACATTACAAGTGACTGTTTAGTCTTTGTTTTGGTAGGCGCAATGCTAATTGTTTTAATTTTGCCCCAATCGACTTACGCTTTCTTCGTAAACAAGAAAATGAATACGTTTTTTACAAACACAATATTTTATATAACTAATAATATCCAGAATTATGCCAGTTACTTTATATATGTTTTAAATGCTAATATATACAAATCGCCCAGACTATTTAGATTACAGCTTAATCCTTCACATTGATCATTTACTATTTTGTTCTGCCGGTTTATCTTTTATACGTATACCTGTCTGTGATTTTCAATGTTGATAAATATTGGACACGGTCGATGTGATGAAGTATTTTGACTAACCAAGTAATATTTTACAAAAATGTATAATACAAAAAAGTTTTTTAACATTGAATTTGTGCTACGTTTTACTAACGTTAGCATAATTGCAATATGTTGATTATTTGTATGGGAGAGCCGAATTGTCGTTAATTTACCGTGTATGCATATTATTTCTATATTAAGACATGGTATGTTTGTAGAACATTCAAGTTTTACTGCATATTCATTTGTAGATGTACATCCAGTCGAAACAGTGAAACAGTTAAGGCAGATTGACCCACAATGTAAGAAATGTAAGTAACACTCGAAACATTGGAGTGTATATTTGATGTGAAATGACGTGTCACCAGATTATTAAAAAAGTCTTTATTTAAAAAATATATACCGAATGCAAAACATTACCCATCAAACAGACTGATTCGTTTCAAAAAAGTAGCCAACAGTCAATTATATGTTATACATCACTGAAAATAACAAACACTAATAAAATGTATAAGATTGATATGTATGTTGTTCATTTACGAAGATGCAGGAACGGACTATGAAGACGGTACGTGGAAATAATAAAACAGAATAAGGTAAACAACACTTCTAGTAACATGGGCTTGAAGTTATTATTTGGATGAGAAAATAGCGGTGCATTCTTAATGCCACATGTAACTTACTTACAAAAGGCATGACATTGGTGACAGAAGGGTAAATGTTTTGTGGCGGCCCGATTAGCTCAGTGGATAGAGCGCGCGCCCTGTAAGCGAGGGGCCCCGGTTCGAATCCTAGCTGTACCAATGTCTCATACTTTGACGTTTGGCGCCCTATGTGGGTCATAACCCGGGTTATCTATCCAACGGCCCGTGGTAATTATTTAAAAAGAAAATAATAAAGTTTACACAAGAATAAGATTTTTTTGTTCCGTCAGCGTTAAATTTTTTTTGCATTTTTTGGTAATTAAGTGCAAACAATCAGGATCTATTTTCCTTTAAAAATCCAGAAAAATGGCCATTTTAATTGAGATTCTGTGGAAAATCCCTTGTTAAAATAGACTGATTTACCCCTGATTTAGAACTCGAATTCACATTTGAGCGAGGGTTCTCGAACCGGACTGGCTGCTCAATGTTCTCACCATGTGGCACCAAACACAATTGTTTTGGAATATTAAACGAAAGACGTTGTTTATGACAATTACATATATTAATTCAAATAAAATATTTAAAGAATTCTGCTGAATTGACATGCCTGGTTATACTTACGGCACTTGATTCGATCATTGTTTCATTTTGCAGGAAATGCCGCATTTTAGCGATACAGAACTATGAACAGACATTGGGTACCTGGAGTTTATTGGGTAGTTCAAATACTTGCAGCAGTGTCGGTACATTTTGTTTTCACTTTCGAAGACTGACGTCATCATAGTTCACATGTTTATTGCTTGTGTCGTAGCAATTGGAAACGTTAATGTGTGCGTATTATAATACATTATACATTATATTGTGTGATTGATTAATTGATGTGTGTAACTGTACATGTATGGCATTTTTGTTGTTGCTCGAACAGTAGATCATAGTTATTCCTTCTCAGTACATTAGATATACTAAATCTACATGTATGTTCATTTGTACCCTTATAAGGCAAGGAAGAGCACACGGATTTAAAGCATAAATGTTTATTCAAATATAAAATATATATACATAATTTAATCTATACATGAATTACTACATCCAACAACCATTACAAATGACTGTCATCGTTTCTTGTTAAATTGGATAATATGTTAACAGAAGTTTGAATGTAATAAGTATGCCAACTGTTTTAGATGTACACGTGTAGTCTTCTGGATTACTTGAATAGCATGTTTAAAATGGATGTTGGGCACTTTATTTTAAGCATGTTCACGTGGATGTATGTTAACTGAAACCAATTTTTAGCTGTTGTTTTGTTAAATTGATTGTATATTGCAATATTTAACAGTCGCTTGTTTCCTAAAATGGTGTTTAAATGTACATTAATTATATTTTAATGTAAAAGCATATTTATTTGTATATATTTGTATAGATTTCATCAACTTTAATTTGAATATTTAAAATATATACTAAAATGGGTTTGAAACACTTTGATAGCTTTAGTTTTGATTTAAGAAAAATGTCAACGAAGTTAATAATGTTAGAGTTTCCTGCAGTATTAAATATTTGGCATGTGTACTGCTTTTATCGACTCAATTCCTTGTATCGTGAATTGTAGCTCGTTGGAGGAATATTTAATCAGTATTTTTCATGTTTTATGCATGCGATAGGGAATTCCGACTATTGTATTCAATACAATACTTTTTGGAGTTCGGCAATTTGCATTAAATATATTTTTGGTTGGAGTGTTTTTATCTATTTTAACACTAGTTTGTTAAAGCTATTATTTATGTACCGTATTTACCCTAAGTATTGGGACACCCCTAATTTTGGGAAAAATAATTATTTTTCGCACCCCTTAATATTTGGATACATTTGAAAGTGGAATTATTTAGAGTCCCTAAAAATATTGGACACCAAAATAACAGCTTATGTTGTTACTGTATAAACATTCCGTACCCTGCCAGTGGTTGCATAGCGACTTGTGACACGGTCTATAGTGCGTGCTTATCTCTACACCATAATGTCCACCATCAGGGGTGTTTATATGTTGTTGACACGTTGTGCAAACTGTGTACTCAACTGGGGAATTGTCTTTTCAATAAAGGTTCTCAAGTAATAACCATTATGTCCCAGCAAGCAATAATTGATTTTATAAACATCAGTATACTAAACAAATTCCTTCTAAAGATGTATAATTAAAGATTTATTAGATATTAGAAAGTGATTTGTATCCCAAGGTAATACAATGATTAATTGATTCAAGACATAAATGTATGGAGAATAGATTGTATGATATATTGCCCTAAATGCCCTAAATGTTGGGACGCTATTTTGAGAATTATTTTCTTATGTCCTTTAATATTGGGACAATACAAGATTTAATTATTTTTAAGTTTCCCGATACTTGGGGTAATTACGGTACGTAGTTTGTTTACCTTTTCCGCTTTTCATGCAAGGATTTTAAAAGTCGATAAATATCAGCAAGATATAAACAATCAAAATGTTACTGATTTATAAATTTTAAATTTGATAGTCATATGCACGATTCTCGACTTTTCTACTGCATATATAGAGCATTGCTAGTATAATTTAATTCTTAGAATAACAATGGAACTCCATTAAATAATTGCATGTCGATTATAATACTTTTTGTGATGTTGTTAGCTGTAGCTTTGTTATGTTAAGACAAGTTATGTCGTTTTATGTTTTGTTTATGCTGTTCCATATATATATATACTAATCAGTATGAATCAACATGCCATTTAATTTCTACAAACTTATATATCATTTCATCGTATAGTTTGAATATGCCTCATCTCCCAAATGTGTCCTACTGAATCACTATTTTCATAATATTACACGTACTTTCGATTTGACTAATTCATTTATACGAACAATGTGTGTTTCCATAATTCAGTTCTATTATCTACTGAATGATTTACAACGTTTTATAATTGTTGCATCGTAGCGCATTGCTTATATTGAATTCCCACTAACTGTTCATTTCCGAACGGTGCGTTCCGTTTTGTGGGGATAAAGAAACGGAATTTTGAGTGCGAAAATCTAATCTACCAGAGTTTCAATTTGTTACTAACACATCATACAACAAGGTGGTTTCTGATGTGATGTGCACAATATAAATTAGTACAATTATACAGTTTCTGGCTGCAGGCATATGCATGTGTCTATATTTTTAATCATATACGGTGTTGCGTTGTTTATACATGTAATCTTGAGTGAAGTTTGGTTTATATGCATAGACTTAATAGCCCTGACCGTTTCAATGCGTTGACCAGATATTTCTTCGATTTGTTTAATATTTTTGATAATTTGTGTGATGTGTCAGCTAAATTTTACTGTTATAGTTAAAAGTTCCTTATTGTCTTACGTGTGCACAAAGGAGATCCACTATTCAGTTTCTGTTAATGGTTGGAATCACCATTATAGATGATGCATATCGCAAATGTTTTTTAAATTGTTTATATGCACTTACAATGCACTAAAACTATAATGCATATAGGGGATATTTGTTTAATGCAGTGTAAGATCGCATTTTATTTCATGAGTGGTCATAGAAACAATGTTTTTACGAGTGGCCCAGCCACGAGTGAAAATATCTAGTTTCTATGACTGCGAATGATATAAACTACGATCTTACACTGTATAAAACCAATTTTCTTTTTATTTCATGCTTTTGAACGATAAATAAAAAAAAAATTGCCGAGATATGCAGAAGCGTCACAAGTTTTGTGTATTATGACGACATTAATATGACGCCATTATGATTCCAAAATTATCGATCACTGTTGTGGTGGCAAAATAATGCCACTCTTACTGCGTCTGTGTTGCTTTATTATATTTGTATTGAATTGTATTATGTGTTTTATGTTTTTTAAAAAGGCCTATGTTTACACTGACGATTAGGGTATTCACATACTTGTAAAAAATAACCAGAAAAACAAAATTAAAAGTAGTTCCATTTTACCAAAAGTGATCAAAAATGATCAAACGTTATCATTTCACTCGACCTAGAGTAAATGTTCGTGTTAGCATTCACTGGTATTCTCCAATCATTCACTGCATAGCATGAAATAAGTATAAATATATAAGTATATATGCCATCAAAGCTATAGCAAAATGGCAGTTATGCTTGTGTGTATTAATTTAGAAAATATAAATGATTTGTCTGATTTCTAAAATTTGTAATGTGTTTCATTATTGTTTTCTATAACATTCTAATTAATTCTAATAAGTGTTGTTTTTATTTCATGATGCACAGTGTTAAGTAAGTATATAAGTGTGTGCAATTTTAGCGGACCTGAGCACGAAGTGCTCGATAAGCAATATGTACATGTATATGGTACTATTCCCGCGTTGCCCGTAGTCCTTATGCAGCTAGCGATTGTAACGTGTGTAAGATTTTGATTGCGTTTTTTAGCCAAATTTATATATAACCATATGATCTACGACAAGCTCGCTCATATGTCAGATCTAATCGGAAACGCTAGTCTTTACGTTTTTGATGAAGAAAATAGTCGATATTTCTGTAATCTCTTAAAGATACAGAGAGTATTTTCACAGCCAATATTGACCATTTACAGTTATTCACGAGATCAGCACTACATTTATCAAATATTTTAATATAAAAAACGTTGACCTTCTGTTGTCAGCGATCAAGTGAATTGTGTGCAAGACTGTGACTTCATTTCAAGGCTAAATACGCCAGGTTTGCGTATGACCAAGGGTCAGTTCTATTTAACACCGGAAAATGCAGTGTTGATGTATTATTTTGTTGGGAAAAAAAATCCTAGTTTTTTCTCCGCAATATCTCTGAGATCAAGACACTATTCTTTGATCGGCCTTTGAACTAGTGTGGCCAAACTTAACATTTTAACATTTCTGGCCGGAACACCAACTATAACATGTTTTGAAAAAATCATACATTTGATTGATTTATAGGGATTTAATAATCCTATGCATCTTTGGCGATTTTCAATTGGTTATTTTCCTTTATGACGGCGAGAATTGCCCCGATCAGTCAGTATTTACCGATGCGTTTTTTTTTGTAGATTTATGTTTTCAATTGCCTAGTATTCATTGGGACACAACGGTGATACATCTCTTTGTATGATTATCATATGTTATTTGTATGGTTCAGATTGGATAAAGAATTCCTTTTTTGGCGAATTGGTTCATAGTGTTACCTGCATTGAAGAGAATTTATTTGAATCAAATAATCTTTTGGCCTAGGAGATTATTTTGATCGCATTGTAACATCTTGTATTATTGTCCTGTGTGAGTTGTTTTATAATTTTTAGTGAGGCATGCTTTCGATTATAGAGCAATTAAGTATCAACAGTAAAATTGTTATTTTTGAGGCTTAATGCATATTCTATTAATAGTTTGGTAGGCATGTGGTAACAGTCGATTTATACAAACAATAACTATTCAGAAGAAGGGACAACGCCTTTAATTGTGGCAGTATTTTAGGCCGTTATATGTGCCAAACATTGTGCATTTGAGTATAAGCTTCATATATTAGTCTTTTGAAAATGTTAGAGCCGAATAATAGTATTAAAACAGATTTTAACAATTGTGTATACGACGTAATTTCAACAAACAAATATGTGAAATTTTGTGTATGCCTAATTTAAGTATTGTTGTGAAACTGAACAACAATTTAGCTTAGTAATCAGAACAAAATGAGCAGATATTGTGCTCTTTATAACGAAGTCATATATGTAAATGTATTATATTAAAACATCTATTTACACAATATATAATGTATTAGTTAAATGTTGATTTTTGTGTTATGTACAGTTATGCATTTTTTTTGTATTCATGTTTTATTTTGTTTGCACCAACCGCCTATTCATTTACTGATTTTAGCGTGATAAGTCATATGTTGCATATATTTTTAAACCTTACTTTTTTATTCATGTTGGTGGGTGGACGTTTTTCTTCCACTCAATGATACAACATCTGTAGTTTCGTTTACATAATATTAACACGATTTAACCGGATTTCAACATATTCATCATTATCAATATGTAATATTTTCATTCATTCAACGGTCAGAGTCAGGTTAGTATTCCCGAGCTTTACTTACTTTACTTATACCATCCAAATTTTAGGGGAAATGTACATATTCTTACCGCCTTGCATTATGTACATGCATTTTATGCTTCCCGAATATCGCTGCCTTGTCATTCCATCTGTCTGCCCATCTTCCGTTCGTCCCTCTACCCATCCGTTGCATTCATCTCCAGGCTATTTCTCAGCAACAATTCACAGAATTCAAATTAATGATTTGGAAGCTATATACCAAGAAAATGTTGGCATCCGTTTTAATAACTTTCATTGCAATTAAGCGCCTTTGATGTTAATTGCAAGTAGTATATGATTCATGACTATTGTCCGGGAAATTGCTCGGCAACCACTTGCAGGAATTGAATAAAAAACTAAGCGAAGCTGCATAACAATAGAATGATTGCATGCTATAACGACGTTCCGCTTTAATATTTTCTCTCAGCCATGTGCCTTTGATGATAGCTGTAAATGGCAATTATTCAGAACACTCGTTCGAGCTTTTCAGTTTTTCACCATATTTGGATTGTCATTCAGACTGTCGGCGAAGCTCCAGTTTAACGAACAGGTGTTTGTGGTATCATGTTGTTTCGCTATCGTGATATTTCTTAGGGTTCTGGGCCCCCAACATTGACATAAATTAGTATGATTATTATTACCTTCTGGGCCGTTGATAATAGTTGCTAATAGTATGCACTGCAAATTATTTGTCCAGGATATTTATCAATACTTAAATGAACCTTTTGGGCAGTTTCACTACTATCAGGAGGCGAGCACTATATAAGGTCGTTTTATTTTGATGGTTTGTCTTGGAATTATTTGTATCTGATCATATTATGCAAAAAATATATTGTGAACCATTCTTGTCCACTTTATTTCACATTAAGGAATTCGAGAAAATGATATGAACTGCACCATTGCTAGAAGTGAATGAGAATATTATTACAGTTTGCTTTATCGTTTTTGTTGAGAATGTTTCAAAAATAAACATACCCTTTTATTTCCATTTACAGTTTTGGGCATTCTTAAGAACATTCACTATTTGTACTGATTTAAGTAAGTAAAAATATATTATTTTGTCTTGAAGAACATAACGCAAGATGTGTGTTTCTTTTCTACTCATATATTTTGTCCCGGGACTGTAACGTATTCGTTTTATTACCAAGGTTTCGTTGTTCATCCGTTATAATATTCACGGACATTGCTTGTGTCATATAGCTCCTCCTGACATCGACATAAATCAAATATACATGAAATTCGTTTATGTAGCGCATACATCTCTGTATAAGCCAATGATACACGTTTGCACATTGTCCTTTTACATGATTTTACTAAGATTTGTTTGTCAGCTAACCTTCGAAGTCAAAATTTATAAAAAGAGATGTTTTATTTATAAATGTATATACATAAGGAGTTACGCTAATGATCAAAATTTCGACAGCTCAGATTCCATAGCAATAGTTACAAATACACTGTAGACTTGATCTATATATTTTTAAAATGTGAATTAATCTTATTTTACTTGTTGTTACTTAGATACACGAGAAAATGTAAGTTAAAGTTACAATTACAGTTTGGGCATATTGTAATTATGAAGGCATGAATGAACACGTAATTAGAATATGCCCACTCTACAATTGTAACGTTTAACTTTTGTGGTTTCTGTTGTTTATGTTTTGAAATGGGAGACCATTTGATAAATTTCTTCGACATGACATTACTGTCCAAATATTTCCAAAATATTGTTAAGTCCACACATTGTATGAATTTCATAACAAACAACAAGAACACAAAACAATATCGGATATAAATGAGTCGCATATATAAGTGTACTCAAAAATAGGGGTGTGGAAATACCAAAATTGTTTACATGTTCTTGTCCATGGACAAGTTCATTGCCAAATTCTTCTTGTGCAGAACTAAAAGTCAATTGTTCAAATAAACTTATAGCTTTTATTCTAGAACTTTCTGAGTTATATTTTCATTAAATAATGAATACAACACAATTGTTTATTCAAATGTATGAGTATATCATAATATGATAATTAATTTTTCAACATGTACATCATTTTTACACCGTGAAATTGTACTTGTCGGTGGACAAGTAGACAAGAAAAATGTACTTGTCCGACAGTAAAATTACCCACGTCGGACAAGTCGGGCATGTGATTTTCACAACCCTGTGACTTAACCCTTAGATCGTATAATGCCATGCATAAACCTGTAGTTTGCTTATATATGTATTCATTTTGTATGCGTATTTTCTTAGTTCTTTGGAAAATCTGTAATCAGCTAATAAACATTTTAAAACTATTTTCTTTTTCGTACATGCACTGGCGTTTTATTGGAACAAAGATATGTATGTATTTGTGCACATCACGCGTTGTATTATCAGCATCACCGTTTCCAACAATGAACACCTGACAGCGTGTTCGTTGATATCAGCCCTTGAACACGCTTTAAAATCAGTACTTTCTTTCTCTCTGTTGTTTCTTTAAATGCATGCGTAAGTTTATTTAATTAAACTGTTGTTTGCAAAATTTGTTCAAATCAAGCAAACACAATTGCAAGGAAGAGTTTTCCTTAAGTACCATATATTTACCGATTAATAATACAATGACCGTGATTCCTAAGTGTCTGATGCGATTTGTATGGTTATCGAACTTGGCAAAGATGTTATTGACACAAATATTTGTGATCAGTTTTGGTGAAAATCGATTTATAACTGTGAGACTCAGATAGCGCACAAGGCTTTAAATAATTCATGTGCCACCACTCCGATATGTCTGGGGCGATTTGGCTGATTCTCAAACTTTTTCCGATACCGTACCTAAAAACATTGCAACCATGTTTTGAGAAATTCGGATGAAAACTTAGAGAGCGCAACAGAGTTAAATGTAACGACCGACAAACGGACTGACCAACCGACCGACATTTGCAAACCAATATCGATGTACGTTTCGATAGGGAGATGGGGGTCATACAACAACAAATATCCATTCGAATGTACCACGCGTCTAATTTTAGTGCGAAAATATTACCCTGCAAAATATGAATACATTACACGGTGACTGAGTGCGCTATCTTTATCTGAACCGATCACCCAAAGAATTTCGTCATCATTTAAAGCCGCACAAAAGGTGCAAATAGCCAAATGTAGATTTTACAATCAAACGGTTATCTTATTGTCTTAGCATATGTTTACGTTAGTATTCAACCTTCTTAAAAACATGTATCTTGTTGGGTATTAAAAAATACTGATTATTATAGTGCGAAATTATTAACCTGACACTCAAGAAAATTCCGTATGCAATCGGGATTTATTTATAGATTCCACGACATCTATCGAGCGTAGCATAGGCAATACTACAATGTAAATTGATATCGTATTGGTTTGGATATCGTACAGCGCGAATGGGGTAGTGGAATAAATGTCACTGTCACACAGAATTGAACTTAGTTCGCTAGCGTGAAGCGCCAGCACTTATACCACACGACCATTAAATATCACCCTCACTATCCCGTATTTAAATCTATATCAAAATAAGTTCCTATAACAGAAACTCATACACAAATACGCAAACAACCGAACACACTTACGGTTTGCCATGAAGATTAATGGGTGTCAGGTTAATAATTTCGCACTATACAAAAACACTGATCCTCCAAGTAAAACTGTTTACAAACATTAACTTTATTTACTGCCGAATTTCGTGGCCATGCGGATTAAATCCGAATAATCACCGTTAACATTCAGCGAGCTGCACGATATTTTATATGAAACATGTAAAAATTTCGACTTTTGGCGTAGAGTTGAAAATGTAAACACCAAACAAAACTTCAAGCTGTTCAAATTTCGTTTAGTTTAGGAAAATGTGTGTAAGTTTTTAGATCATAATGCATTATTAAATTATTATTTTTTTTTATCTCAACATTAAACTTGTAATGTTAAGTTTAACGTGTATAACCGTGTTAGTGCCTTAAATTTAAATTTAATCGGCCATCTGAAATGTTAAGTTCATGGAACTGAACCATGTTTACACCAGCTGTAATAGTCCAGTGGATAAAGCTGACTTTTCTACAGCTAGTGCGAAGGTTCGTTCCCAGGCTTAGAAAGCTATTAGTTAAATATTTTCTCATGGCAACAAATATGTTTTTATAATTTGATTACAATCATGCTTTTCGTATTATTGTCAATAATAGTAAAATAAATAAATGGAGAATAACAAAAGAAAGCTTTGATTAAAATTACCCGTACTGAAATTCCAAACATAAAATAATAAAAACTTCATATCCTTCTAAAACACAGCGATATTCTTTTTCCTTAATATTAAACAGGAATGTGTAAGACTGGAACTCCTGACTTATTTGGTGATCTGCAAAGTGTTTATGCCGTAAATCCGTGTTACCCACTGCACTTCTAAGGAAATTTCACAGTAGGCAGAAGAGTTTTCTCTTTTTAATCAATGTCTTTGTAAAAACAACACTTTTAAAGCGGAGCGAGGAAAACAACTTCTTAAAATAGCAGAACTGTTCTGTTCTGTTCTTAAAATAGCGTGTTCAACCATTGGGTATTGTCATTACGTTGGGCAGGTCACTGTGTTTTTAATTAAAGAAAAATATAGACGGTATGTCACAGAAATACAATTATTAAAACAAGATACTTTCCTATTTATCTATATACACCAGTTTGAATAATATATTGATAAAATCTTGAAGAAAAAAAAATGTACATGTAGATACAAACAAATGCATTTTGGATACACTGATCCTACAGTTTTATAACTCGCGTCTACGAAAGCGTGCATTAAAGAATACATCACATGATGTTAAATTATCTATTAATGTCGCGCATGTGCGCATCGATCAATAATGAAAATTTAATTCATTTTGCATCTCCTGCGACTAATAATTTTCTCTCGCCATCGAACACGTGTCGGTTCCTGTGTGATAGTCATTCTTATATTAGACTGCAAAAGTCCGCCGCCATTCGATGTTGAACGGTTAACAGCTGACAAGAAAAATAAATTAATACTGTATAGCGCAAAATATCTCAGGTGCCAAACGGTTTTAGCAAGTGGCTTGAAATGGCGTTGTCATAAACTGACGCAAATTTGAACAACCGCCAAATTAAAATCATCACCAAAGAAATTTGCATCCCCTTTTTGGTATGTAACAATGGAGAGGAAGTCAAATAGTCAAATAGTTAAACGTTCGTTTAAAGGGACTTATTCACAGATTTTCGTATTTTTGAAAATTGTCATTAATTGTCTTCAATGTTAAACCTAAGCACCTGAACTAACAAAAACTAAATACTATATAACGAAAAACATTAACTCGTTTGCATTCTCCGGCATTCAAAGATATGACCTCCGGCTCAAAGGTCTGCCACGCTAACCTCTAAGCCAGTCGGACTTGCATATATGTAAGAGTATTTTTTTACGCAATGTAAATGTTGTAGTGTTTTCCAAACATCGACAAACAGCGTTACAAACATTTTATAATTTTAACAATTTCAATGGATGTTTATTCAACAAGGATACATAATTCCCAATATATGTTTTTGTCAGTAATGATATTCTGATTGCTTACATTTATTGTACTTCCGCTTATAGGAATCTGTAATATATTTTTGGGAAGATGTCAGTGTTCCTATCTGTTAACAAGTCCCTTGAAAGTCGCGATTAATATATTAATATTCTAAGCCGCCTACATGTATATATCGCTGCAGTTAGCTGACAGATACATTTACCAACCTAACTCGCCTACAGCAAGAAGCCCAACAACTTCTGAAATGTGAAAACATTCCGTATTGTCACAAAGTCATCTGTTGATTGAATTTTCAACTACTTTGCAATTTAATTTGCCAGATACATTATTAGATACAGCCTTTTCCGTATGCTACAATAATAAAGTAAAAGATTCATGGATGAAGTGGATGACCCGGATCAGCAAAACAGTATTATGTGTTATATAGGCGTGTATATATTGTTTCCGAGTAAAATTGCTGACAGACTGACCGACAGACGGACCGACAGGCAGGCTGTCAGACAGGTAGGCAGGCAGGCAGGCAAGCAGGAAGGCTGACAGACAGACAGACAGAGAAAACACTCACAGTGACAAAAACATATCTTACTTGGCGGAGGTAACTAGTTTATATATGCCTGGGCCCGTATTCACCAACCCATTCTTAGACTGGACACGTAAGAATATTCTGAAAGCTATTATATGTTTAGTACGTTATTGTTGCTATAAAACTATTAATTAATGCCCTATTTGACATTTGAACTCATACTATTTGCGAACGCAGTAGTAATTTTTTAGTCTACTCGTAATTCTAGTCTTTATTCTTAAGTCTTAGGATGAATTGCGAATACGGACCATGAATAGGTCATACCTGCCAATGCGGGGCTATTAAGACCCCTTCCTCCACCAGTCGCAAACCCGTCAAACTGCGATTAAATTAGTAATCCTGCCAGACGTGTTGTAGCAACCATTGCATTGAGCTGTTTCATGCTGATTACTGACAAATAAGACCATTGGGAAAGTATCTTTTTGCATTCAAGAGCGCAAGGCCTGAGGTCGGCATTGTAATCCTTTTAACATATAAAATGTATGAAGTTATTGTGTTTCTCCCCTACACTCAACTGAAATGCTCAACTACTTTCATCTGTTACATATTTTTCCTAATCGATTCAGAACTGTGATCTGATGCATTTTGGCGTAACTATAATTTATCTTAAGAATGTAAATATGCACATACAGAAAAAAACATGCGTATACTGTTTGATAGGTCTTGGAAGTAATACCCAACTAGAAATGACTCGGAGAGAGTAGGCCTCCACCAAGGCAGCCCATTCCCTTATGTGATGTACAATTAATGAGTTATGCAATTATTAGTACATAATGCTGCAATTTGCCCTGCCTCGCAAGAATACAGAATCTGTTAAAGGCCTACTTAACTCCTTCTTTATTTGACCCTCCCCCCTTAAATAATCTCTGGTATTGTACTCCTTTGTATTGGCATCTTAATGCGGTCACAGTGTGGATACAGTATGGCGACCCTTATCAGCTTAGATCAATACACTGCTGCAGAGGTAGAATTAAACTGAAATAGTACACTCAGCAATTGCTCAATCAAATGAGAGAAAATATTGCAGATAACGATACGAGAAGTTATGGTGGCACAATACACAGATCGAGTGGATTACCTTGTGGAAAGGCCAGACATTCCTTAATCTAGGCCTTTTAGCAATTTATCGGATCAGAACCCCACTAAAATAGAATCATTTGTTCGTCGGCCCATTTCTAACTTTATCAGAAAATTGCATTCAAATCAGTTTTTTTTTCGCGTAAAGTTTTTAACTAACGAAACGACAAACCATTCAACGCCGGAGCAAGCACAACCACCTTGGCGCAGGTAATAAACAAAATTATTGATGAATATAATTTTAGCGCATGCTTTACCTAGTTTTCCGTGTAATACAACCATTACGAATATTTTTATCTTATACATACGTAAGATAACATTTTGAGCGTTTTCTTTGGCTAATTTTTATTCTTTGACTGACCAATCGCATGACGTTAGTTTGGTTACATGACGTCGTAAACATGAAGTGACGTCACGTCAGTACACAACTTTTAGGATTTATCAACATCTTTTGGTAAAATCAGAAGGTTTATCGCACTAGTGATTTAATCCTTACGCAACTTAACTTTCGGCCGTGGGTTATTCGATAACAAACTATGACGTAAAAGTAGTATTTCTTAATTATTAATACATGTAGTCATATATTAAGACAAGACTTATGCATTTGTTTTAATTTCATACATTATTGCCCCAAAAGTTGAAATTCCTGTTACTCTAGATAGAGACTTACAATTGAGCATTTGAATTTAGTATTGTTACTCCATTATTACTTTTTATGCCACCATCGAAGATGGCGGGATATTTGGTTTGTCGATCGGTCGGTCGGTCTGTCGGTAACCTTTTTCGTTTCCGCTCTCTAAGTCTATCAGTTTTCATCTGATGTTCACCAAACTTCATGAAAATGTTTACGGGCATAAATATCTCGGTCGAGTTCGATAATCAGCCAAATCTCCACATGAATTGAGAGTTATGGCCCTTAAAATATCTTATATTGGTCTGTTTAGACAATCATCTCTCTTATGCCAATAGTTTTCATCTGATCGTCACCAAACTTGATAAAAATGTTTGTTATAATAAAATCTCAACCAAGTTCGAGAACCAGCCAAATGGACCCAATACTTGTATAGCCCTTGAATTGACTCCTGAATTATCTAAAATTGGCCTTGTTAGCAGTTTTCGCTCTCTAATTTCAACAGTTTTCATCCAGTCTTCACTTAACTTTATGATAATATTTCTAATAATCAATTATCGGCCCAGTTTGATAACCAGCAAAATTGCTTGTGGAGTTATGATCCTTGAAATATCGTAAATTTGCCTTTTTAGCTGTTTACGCTGTCTAAGTCCAACACTTTTTATCCAATCTTCGCCAAACTTCAAGAAAATGTGTGCGTTTATAAATTCTCGACAAAGTTCGATAACCAGTAAAATCGCCCTAAGAATTGTGGAGTTATGGCCTTTAAATTATTTTTAATCGGCCTTTTTAGCCGTTTCTGCTTTTATCATTTTAAAGTTCCACCACCATCATAAGTCACTTGAATAGCCGACTCGTATATAATCAATGGTATTTGAATAAATACATTTGTTTTGCATCATCAACCTTTTTTTAAATTATATATTATACATTGGTTAAGCAAATATTACCTGAACCTAGCTTTCAACAGACCAAATGCCCTGTCGACACCAATCCTTGTCGTGAAATGTGCACCATTAAACCGCACTTCCTGTATAGTGTGTGGGTTGTTCGGAAAATTAGTTCATACAATTATATACAAATATATAATTTTTGTAACTGTAGTTTACACTTAGTTCAATGTATATATTAGAATTTTGTTTGCATTGCACTATTTGTGTAATTATCTAGACCATAGTCTCAAAACATTAAAGGATTACTTGCTAAAACACAGAATTTTTATCATTATGAAAAGGATGAGACAACAGGTCAAATATAAGATATATTCGAACTTGCATTCTTTAGAATGTATTGATTTAAATACACTGAAACGACTGACACATCTATATTCCAGTATTAGCTCATAAATGCATGACCTTATCAAGATGGATGTTTAATCAAATATAATACTATACAAAGTAAAGGTATTCATATCATAAGAGGTAATAATAACAATAATAACAACAGCTGTCTCAGGACAGCACGCACACCTTCTCATTCCGCTTTGTCGTCAGAATTATGTGTCTTGGCTAGTGATCTTACATAATGACCCCGAAAACATCTGTGAATTTTCAATTAAATATCAGTTGTTAGGTACAGAGATATGTGCGCTTGTTGCACGCAAACCTTAAACAGAGCCGACTAACGGGTGAGTAGTATTGTTCATACTATGCGGAGAATAGTCGAGCTGATAATAATAAAAAATAAATGAAACAAATATTTACATGTAATGCTGTATCATACGTTACCTTTGGAGTGATAAGGTTTTTCCTCAATGGGTATCCAGAATCACCCAGGAGCCATCCAGGTTTGTGGACGTGCAAATGATTCTTTAACAAGGAGTTTTGAAATACCGCGGCATCATGGGTTGATCCTGGCGATTGCTGTTTTTTTAAATAATTTATTTATATAATTATCTGTATTGAGTAAAGATGACTCACATAAGTACTAACTCACAACGCATTAAATTGAGAAAATAAAAGATTCTGAAAATATAAATGTATTGGTATTATTAGTAACACAGCTCCTTTCTGAATCCGTACAGTGTGATACAGAGACAGTAAATTTATATTTGAGCGAGAGAGGTGTGAAGCACGCCAGAAATATGAGCCAATATAAATTTATTGACCCTGTATCCCACCATACGGGGTCAGTAAGAAGCCATGAAATGAATTTATCTTACCAAGAACCTTTTTTTAATCAATATGCCGACATTGTATTTTTCGTATTATGTTTAGTTAAAAAAAAGTTTTATTGACTTGATATTAACTGCTACTGAACTAGTACGGAATAATACACAGTCAGCAAGTGACCCGGTTAAACCTAAAACTTGAGTATTCCCTACGAGGTAAGGTATTTTTTAATATTAAAACGTACAAAGTTATACAAGTTTTACTGATTGTTTTAATTTCTAGAATTTTTCATTCAAGTAAATTCCATTAATAAATATGGAATAAGCATAAATTCAATAAATACTGGTAATTAAAATTTACCTCAAGCTGCTATCAACAACCGCTTGTACGTTTACAGCGTGGAACCCTTTCCTGCAGACAAATATCTGTTCATTGTTTGTAGGCGTTTGAATGGGATCAGAGTTCCGTCTACGGCCCCTATAACATTTGGGATGCCTGCAATTCGATGGAACTTCAATTTGGTTGCTGCAAGGTCCTGCACTGTTGATGGAAAACCTGAAATGTATATAAATGTGTTACATATCATACATTTATTTAATAATAAGTTTGGAAATCTTGAAATATTCATATGATAAGTTATTGAGAATATACCGGTTAATCAATATGCATGACTACTTTATAAAAAGCAACATCACTTCAAAATAAAAATGTACAAGATATTGGCTTCATAAATACTTGTTAAAAACTTTTCTTTTTAAGAACAGTATTGGTGAAGCACTAATAAAGAATTAACACATAAGGCACTGTGACCACATAAGGCACTGTGACAGTCTTAGAAAATAACACACTTGCCTCAGAGGCCTGGACAACCAAAAAAACTGTTTGGGAAAGTTGAAATTCGACCTGTCTCCCCAAAAGGGCAAGTATAAAGGAATCAAAATAACAAAATTAAAATTCATTTACCCCAAAAACAACCATACACATATTTTTCTCTATTCTGTATGAACAACATAGCCATCATTTAAACCGTCTGTTTTAATAATTTCTAGATTTTATATTTTATTTTAGACCAGTCTTAGAGGTTACGGCAAGTTAAAGTTGGCTTATGCCTTATGCCAGAATTGGCAAGTTATGACAAAACAGTATTGTGAAGACTGCCAGTTTTCGAAATTAGCACAAGCCCGTAATCTCTGAACTAGTAAATTTTGCACTGTGATTGTTCAGATTCTCAAATTTATATACGCGGGCTTGTAACATTTTCTTGCTCTCAAGCAATAATATAATATAAGAATTCCAGCTTGCTTGGCCAAACTGCTTATTCCTTTACCTTTTCGCTATTACATTAGCTTAAGAGAGTAATGCCGTTTGTTTGATTATCACGCTGCGGTACAGGTTTGATACCACGCAGAATCTTAGTGGTTTTCGAGTTATTCAGTTACATGTATTAGATATGATTCATTTTATTAAACATACATCACTAAATAGATGTACATAAGAAACAATTGTTTTATTATTAAATAATGATAGTTGTTTATACATGTTGGACACATCTACACACAGAGCTTCTACTAACACCATGAAGATCTCCAACCTCACTGTAGGAAGGTAGCGCAGTGTCACTAAGAGCTGAAATTAAGCATTACAAACAACTTTTATTTACTTAATTTTGAAACATTAACTTACCTTTCACATTAAACTTGTCTGAATTGACACATAACATCAGATTTTCATGGTGGTCAAACAATTTCAAAACTACACATGACATGCTTCAATAAAACAATCACTTCATGTGTCAATTTCAAAATAGAAAGAATGTAATCCGAAAGAGGTATATCCGAATCCAATCCAGGTTCACACAATGTAACGACTCGCCACACAACAATCAATGAACTGCTTAATAATAATGAGCAGCGGGCACATAAGTCAAATATTTGTGTGAATATACACTATTATAAGACACAGGTATTTGAAACCGATTATTAATTCCCAAATACACGACACAATGACAATGACAATCGCACAATTTTCAAAATTGTTTATACAGATTCAAGGGCCATAACAATGGATAACAGTAAGGGTTAAAACCCACTAAGTTATAATAATCAAATGACTATAACATATGAAACGTTCTTATAACATATCTCAGACTAGCACTTGATATGTGTACAAATAAAAGAATTAAAACAGACCTTTGTCCGTACATTAAGGTGGTGACTCCTGTCGCTCATGGGTTTGCAATCAGCTCGAATGAGCTCCTCCAAATAGCGAATACCATCTCCTGACTGCATATATCTTTCAACGATTTATTTTTGTCCAAAAAACGCAAAAGGACCTGAATGTTTTTTTTTGGTAGTATTTAGTGTTATGAATTGCCCTGTCTCATCAATGACATTCGCGAAAACGCGTTACAGTTCAGATGGTTCCCATTCTCGCACGCAATGTATAACTGATAACAATAACCAATCGATACACCAAACCTTGCAGCGGTTACTTCCTCTAGCCGTTACCAGTAACTGATTTGAGCTGTGCGCGGAGGTTTACGCTTGGGTAAAAAAGTAAAATACATGAACATAGTCGATCTGTTCAGGGTCTTTTGGGATTTTTTATTACATTTGGGAATTTTGTAACTTCAAATTGGGAAAAATGGTCAGATAATCGGATTGGAAATGGAACCGTTTTCTTACATAGAGGAAAAACTCTGACTATTCCTTTAAGGTTTACATAACTGGTATCAGGAAACAAGGTAGGAGTGCCTGGAGTCGGTCTTAAGGTTAATGGGAGGAGTGTAGAGTGCGTTGGGGTTCGATCTCCGCACTGGGTGTGGCCTATAAGGCACCTCCAACAGCCATGCTGTTGGGCTAGCTCTTTAGCAACGCGGTTAGATTGTGCGCCTCTCGTGGAGAGGACCCGGGTTCAAGAACCCACCGGAATACAACCTTCAGGACTTTTTCACTTCCAAACCATACCAAATCTAGTTACTACATTTATAGGCTACTTATCAATAAGTTTTGGCTAACAATCAAACGTTATGAACATATAACTTAGTTATTGATGCGCTAGAAAGATTAGCTTTACAAAATAATCGCTAGAAAAACAAGGCTCGCGAAATCTAATGACATATCAAGTACATATTCCAAAACAAATTGAATACGAGCAATGGAACTTTTTACATTAAGAAAGAGTTATACGTTTTATCAGTAATCGACAGATTTTCACAAACTGCACCTGTCGTTTAATAAGAAATTCTTTTTATTTTGAAATTTTAATTTTAAAATATCGCATGAAAACTTTTTAGTTTTAATCTACCTTCTAATGGAGAGTAAAACTCTCCTCGCAGCGGTTACATCCCCTATCAGAAGCATTCGCCAACCATCGGCCCTTTCCGTATATTCATTTACGATTATATCCATATATGGTCATAGACGGCCGTGGACCATTCTGACACTGGTATAGTAAAACCTGTGATTGCGCAGTCGAGCGCAGACTACTGCGCTTGACCGATAATGTACATTTTGTTTCAGCTAGTTATAATATTAAAGTGTTATTTAAATTATTGCATATAATGCTGAATTCGAACGTCGATTCATTTTTGTCACATATCAATCAATGATTAAATGAGGTCAGTTTAATATTTCAAACAGTAAAGGTTTTTTCGTGAAACCGGAGAAAACATGTATATTTGGTACACACGTCATTCCACTCAGTTGATGAAGACTCTAAAAGAATGAAATGTACGAGTAATTAAATTACCGTAGGTCATATACTTATTGTACTTCTATTATATATCTTATAATTTATAAATTAAAATAATACAAATAACATAAGATTTTTTGTAGCATGTCCCAATGTTAAATAAGCATTTACGAAATGCATGTATGTGAATACAGAATCTAGATTTGGATCGTTTTAAATCGATTGCTGCTCAAATAGAATTGTAAAAGAAATTTTAAACATTAAACATTTTACATAAAATCAATCTCTTGATTATAATTACAGCATATTTCAAATAGCTATAATTTGATTAATCGAAAATACGCAACAAAGCTGACTCGCATTGAAACTATACATGCCCACAATATCCTTCTAATCGCCATAGAATTAAATACTACATGTTTAATTTCACGCGTATATCAGAAAATTTTTAATTTAGTGGCTGCGATACTGCATTTTAGCTTAATAAAAGAAACCATAAATAGCTTTTTTTACTACTGGAGCTGCGGAAAACGTCTCTTGCCGCACATTTGGTTTACTGCCAACGGTTCCAGCCTCGATGCCCGGACCTGAGCAGACAGCCGCGGGAACCTCAAGCGCCCCTACTGGATGTAGCCCGATGCCTCCTTTTGAGAAAAAGACTCTAAGTTAGCAATGGCGCAACGCTTCCTTACTAACCATATATGTTCGTATTTGTATATATGAAAAATGTTTCCTGACGCACAATTTCTCTACGCCAAACGGTTTGAGCATCGATGCCCTGACCTAAACAGACAGCCGCGGGAACCTCAAGCGCTCCTACAGGACGTGGTTTGACTGCGCGTCAGCCGCGGGAGATTCAAGAGTTCCTACTGGAAGTTGTCCGACTCCTCTGCGCCGCATCGTTCCCGAAAAAGGCGCTATGTTAGCAGCGGTGTAACATAGTCTTACTTACCGTGTGTAATAATTCATTTAAATATGTAAGCAAAAGCATAACGGCGCACAATTTCTCTACGCCCAACGGTTTGAGCCTTGATGCCCGGACCTGGATAGGCAGCAGCGGAAACCACAAGTCACATGTTATAGAATTCTGGTGAATAATATAATTTACTCTCTAACAGGTAAGATATCTGTGTATTAAAGGGGCTGGCATGCCATAGTGCTGTGAAATTACTTATTTTTGACAATACAGATATTTCAATTAAGAAACCGCAGTGCTCGAGTTGGCTCTTCACGAGCGCACGTACGAGGGCGATCGGCCTAATTCCGCTAGGTCATTTTTTGGAAGAATAGGTCGCATAGCCTGACTTCAGCTCCCGGAAGGTCCTCTTCAATCCTCGCAGTTAAGCGACGGAGGCGTTCTAGACTAGTTAAAGCTGCATCGTATGCTTTGCCTGCTCTGCACAGGTGATCAATGTCGTTAGTAAATTGAAACCGGACAGACTTTAATATATTGCGGTAGACGGGCCGAATGACGCGTTGGCCGGCAGTAAACCTCCTGTTCCGTAGAACTTACAATATCAATTTAGCCGTAGCGGGACCGGAAGGCTACCCATACGCCGTACACGAGAATCTCCAAATACAATGCGCAATTTACTTAGTTGTGATTGTGTACAGGCATAAACATGCTTATCATTATTATTAGTTAGTTACACGGAGTACGAGCAGTCTTCCCATTCTCACCACATTCGTTTTCAATAAAACGTGTTAATTAATAAATGATGACACCGCTGCTGTTGCTGCTACTGATGATGATGATGATGATGATGATGATAATGATGATGACGATGATGACGACGCCGATGATGATGATGATGATGATAACGATGATGATGATGATAATGATGATGATGATGATGATGATGATAATGACACATATACCGATACATAATGAGATGATGATGATGATGATGATGATGGTGATGATGACGATGGCGACGACGACGACGATGATGATGATGATGATGATGATGACGAAGACGACGACGACGACGATGATGATGGTGATGATAATGATGATGATGATGAAACAGATACTGATAGAGAACTTGGTTATGATGATGATGATGATGATGATGTTCTTGTTGTTAATGATGATGATGATGATGATGATGATGCTTTTATCACTCCCATGCAGCAATCCTGTCATCTACTGACATATTAGTAATGGTACCGATAATGACGATGACAATTATGATGATGAGAATAATTATATTGATATTAATAATGAATTTTAAATGCCACTTTACAATAGATAAACAAATATTATATTGCGAAAATTATCTAAGATTCTTTAATTTGGCCCTGTTCTCAGTCTTATTTTATCAAAATATTCAAGTAAATAGTATAAAGTAGTAACCTCTATACGTGTTGAGTACGAGCAACCTTCTCATACACAATACGCTCGTTTCAATTAAACGTGTTAATCACCTATTTAATTAGCTACTGACATAAAACACACAGCCCGATTAGTGAATTTATTTACTCGTTAATTGGCTAAAAACCGTCACGTGTTTACCCCCCCCCTCCCCCCCGGCCCGCCTCGGGATCATTTGATTTGTCCTGTTGTCCGCACCTCGGTGGAAGCCCGGCCCCTACCAGAATAAAACTCTTCCATTGGTGTCCTCTAAAATGGAACAGGCGCGGGTTTAGGCACAGCCATTGTTGGAGCCCCCCACCCCCCGCTATAATTGTTTGAAGGATTGTGTTGTTTTCAAAAACAAGAAAGGACTAAAATGTCAGTTAGTATGTAAATAATATCGTGTAATCCCTAAATATTTAAACGTATCTAAATTTGTGGAAGCAGAGGGTGGATAAATCATAATTTATTTGGGAATGAGTCTGCTACTCCTCACACTTTTGCGCCGAATAACTTGCTCAGTCAATTGAAAATAAATGTTGTTGAACATGCCATTCATTAAGTGTGTACATGCAGATATTTTAATGGCGTTGTATCAATAAACATGAGTCGTGTTGCTAATCTTGACATTGTTTGCGTTTAATGGAAATTGGTTTTACATAGTTGGTATTGCTTTGCATTCCAATTTGGCAAATACAGCTTTTTGTTGTTGACAACCGGTCGTATTACATGCCAAAGATGATTCGGCGTTAATGTCATCTGCAGTGTGTCTAAGATCGTTTAACATGATAACGATTTGTACCATTAATAAGTTTATTATGTGTATTTCTATATGTTAATTTCATATTTATAATATTTGTAGCACGGGCTGACTTATTTTGTTTTAGCTGTGTATATTCTTTGTTATTATTGGGTCCCATTCAATGTATCAAAATAACACACGAGTTTTATTATAGCGATTCGCAGAAATGGTTAAATTAATTGATATTATTGGGTGCAAATCCTGAAAATATTAACCAAAATACTGTATAGTATTTTGTCCAATTTGTCTTGTATATATACTTGAATCTTTGTTTGTGAGCTCAGTATTTAAATACATCTACTGCTAGCAGTCTTACTGCACTGCGGCCACTATTCCTATCAGTAGTACAACAACAACTTCTAATTTTATAATTGCTCTTGCTTTTGCTGCTACCGCTACTGCTGTTACTATAACTTCTACAGCTATCAGTTCCCAACATCAATTTAACCCGAACCAATTAATTTGTCGCGGCTGTTTATGTAGTAGTATCTGCTTGTGAATGTGTTTCCAGTACAACCACAGTACCGCTATTACCAAGCACTTATTGATCTTACCCACCCTCTCCGTTGACGCCGTGATTGCGTGCGGCTCTGCGGAGCACATGGCACAACATTGAAAGCTTTTAAATTGTCAATTTGTGAATTAAGGGGGTGGGGTATGAGTACTGCGTTAATATTAAAATGGTAAGAGGAACCTACCGTGCCATTGTTTAAATTATTCCCCGGAGCGCAAGAACAGTATTGCAAAACTGATAAGGTCAAGGGTTAAAGTATGAAAATGAGTTGAGTAAGATATTCGTTACACTTTAAAATAAACAAAAGAGGAGTTTATAATTACGGTTAGGCGTCATGATCACACAAAGTTTTCACTCCGTTGATATCAACGCAATTACTGACAACAATGGTGGGGCTAAAACAGACAATATGTTATTGATTTATAGCACTAATTTGTATATTCAGACTTCAGTTTTAAGTCAGGTATTGTTTAACTAGCGGGCCTTTGTTAAATATCTACACCTCTGTTAGCGCGGAACTAATTAGGTCGAGGGTTAAGCAATGAACGAACGTTACTTTGATACTACGATAAATCATTGTGAAAAAGACAATAAAGTATTTTAAAAACGGAAACGGTCCTTGAGCACAGATATCATTCTTAGACCAAACCCCGTTGGTTTTGTTCGTAGACAAAACCCCGTTGGTTTTATTTTAAAATATTTTCGTTTGCAGGTCAAAATGGTAAGTATTAAAATATTTTGATTAGGTTAGCTTATTTGTAATTTTACTACTAACACCTTACAGCTTATTCTACTAATACTACTACTGCTACTACTACTACTACTACTACTACAACTACTACTACTACTACTACTACTACTACTACTACTACTACTACTACTACTGCTGCTACTGCTGCTGCTGCTGCTGCTGCTGCTGCTGCTGCTGCTGCTACTACTACTACTACTACTACTACTACTACTACTACTACTACTACTACTACTACTACTACCACTACGACTACTACTACTACTACTACTACTACTACTACTACTACTACTACTACTACTACTACTACTATTACTACTACTACTACTACTACTACTACTACTACTACTACTACTACTACTAATCTACTACTACTACTACTACTACTACTACTACTACTATTACTACTACTACTACTACTGCTTCTACTACTACTACTACTATTTCACTACTAGTACTACTACTACTAGTACTACTACTACTACTACTACTACTACTACTACTACTACTACTACTACTACTACTACTACTACTACTACTACTACTACTACTACTACTACTACTACTACTACTACTTTTACTACTACTACTCTTACTACGACTACTACTACTACTACTACTACTACTACTACTACTACTACTACTTCTACTACTACTACTGTTACTTTTACTTCTACCACCATTTCTACTTATAATACTATTACTACTACTTCTTCTATTACTACTACAACTACTACTACTACTGCTACTACTTCTATTACTACTACTACTACTACAGTCAGTGCGATGAAAATTTCTATTATAGAACCTGCTGCTCCTTCCTCGTACACAAATACTAACAGAAATGTGACCATTGACCAACCAACCGAATAATTGCTTATTAATCACCGCTACATCCTCACGGAAAACCAATGCCTTCAGTTTCTTAAATTATTAAATGTAACGTGCTAAGGGTTATTAAACCAATGGAGACTAACAATTATATGTACCTATCTATTTAAAAGCTTCTTTGCTTTATACATGTTATTATGATACTGAGTACCCATCACAATCACATTAACCACAAAATATGCACAATTACAATTTCATCAAGACTGCTTGGCCGTTTCTTTATTATGTATTAAATCAGAACAATTCTCTCCTATATAGCCATCGTCCCCAGAAGACTTGTTAGTTGGGTTACGAGGGATAGTGCAAGATACAGGAGACGCCCCGTTCCAGAGACGACCCTGGGTCTTTAAATGCCCGGTGTGAAGCACATAGTACACTGCAGCTCGGTTTAACGTCGCATGCGAAAGACGAGTTAGAAGGTTAGGGTGTAGCGGGGGCTCGAACCTGCGACCCCTGAGTTGTGAAACCAGTGCGTTACCACTAGACCACGGATCCGCCATTCGATACGTCTCGCGCGTTTATACCGTCAATATGTCACAGTCTACATGAGCGTCTGAATGAATGCACGTTTTCATGACAGAGCGTCCAAGTGATTCCTTGCCAAAAAATTCGCCGATATTGTTATTTCCCGATTTCGCTACATAAATAATAAATTACTTATTGTCCTTTTCAGAATAATTGTTATAGATAGCATCAGTTTCTTATTAAACATGTTAATTCGTTTTATGGTTGGCTCGATTTGCAAAAGATTTAGAAAGAGAAAAACTGTGAAATATCACAAAACAAACTACAACGTGCAATACAGACAGCATACAATGTAATGTACTACATTGCATTCATAAGGTACAGAATGACACTCATGCAATGGCGTATTAAACATGTAAATAAATCCCATTAACTCTGAGTAAAATTAAAATGCATACGTAAGTTCATATTAGGTCGTTTACAACGGATTATTGAAGCGCGAAACATAGACCAAGAGGGTCGTCAGACCGTAGGTCGCTCACCTAAGGTGCTAAGCAAGTTTCATGTTGATTGGGCAACACGTGTGGCCTTTAGAGATTCCATAAGCTTTTTCTTTAATTTGCTCTGGTGACCTAGTTTATGACCAAAATAATCCAGTTTCGAACTCGATCGAGATATCGTAAGAACAAATGTTATGAGCAAGTTTCGAGTTGAGTGGGCAGAAAATGTGGCCTATAGTGTGTTCACAAGTTAAATGTTGACGACGAACGACATACGACGGACAAAGGGCGATCACAAAAGCTCACCATGGACGCGTTGTGCCTAGGTGAGTTAAAAAGAGCACTTACAAGATCAGTGTGTTGTAATGTCCACAGTACACTGACGGTAAGAACGGCACGTAATCATCTCCGTCGACGCTACACGTTCAAGTTGTTCACTGCATTGTTCATTGCAATCATACGCCAGTTGAGCTGTGTCTGCAAGGTGTCTGGCTTGCGACAGTCGCAGAAAAGTGCTAAGTTACACTGCATGATGTTTGACGTGTGGCAGTCGAAGAGAGAATGTGCTATTTTACGCTGCAGGGCGTCTGACTTGTGGCAGTCGCATAGAAAGTGCTATGTTACACTGCAGGATGTATGACGTGTGGTAGTCGCAGTGAAAGAGCTAGGTTACACTATAGGATTATTGACGTGTGGCAATTACAGAGAACGTGATATGTGACGTGTGACTGTCGTAGAGAAAGTGCCATGTTACACTGCATTGTGTATGACGTGTGACTGTGTTAAAGAAAGTGCCATGTTACACTGCATTGTCCGACGTGTGACAGTCGTACAGAAAGTGATATGTTACACTGCATGTTGTCTGACGTGTGACAGTCGCAGAGATATGTTACATTGCAGGGTGTCTGACGTGTGACAGTCACAGAGAAAGTGATATGTAACACTGCAGGATGTCTGACGTGTGACAGTCTTAGAGAAAATTCTATGCTACACTGTAGGGTGTCTAACGTGTGACAGTAGCAAATAAAGTGATATTTTACACTGCATGATGTCTAGCGAGTGGCAGTAATATTGAACGTGCTATGTTACACTGCAGGCATTTTGACGTATGGCAGTGGTAGCGAAAGTGATATGTTACACTTCAGAATGTCTGACGTGTGGCGGTCTCAAAGAAAGAAAAGTTTATGTTACACTGCACGATCCATGACGTGTGACAGTGAAAGTGAAAGTGTATGCTACACTGTAGGATGATTGACGTGTGGCGGTCGCAAATAAAAGGCTATGTTACATTACAGGATGTATGGCGTGTGTCAGGTGCAGAGAAATTGTTCATAAATAAAACACTTTGATAGCGCATTGTCTTAGAACTGACTCAAACAAAAGCTAAAGCTTATTGATTTACACCTACAATCTAAATATAGAAACTTAACAGCGATGATTCCAAACACGAGTTTACTATACTCTACAGTTGACATGTGTTGTTTTAACAAGCCTACGCATAATCGTACGTCCATGCGATAGAAACACATCTTTATGGTTGTAGGCTTTATTTTACATTTAAGTGTAATGGAATGTAAGACATACATGTACACTTATACCTTTGTATTGCTGTAAACAATATGTCAGGTTGCTATAACTGAATCAGTCCTCCGGTTTACAGGGGGTGAATTTTTAAATCAAAACGTTACTTCACTGCACTGAAATTCTTGTCCTAGTTGTGGTCGGTCGATTTTCTTAATATTCAAATTGGTTCAAATATAAACATAATCAAGCTTCAAAATGTAATCGGTTATGAGAGGAATAAGTGGTTCAAAAACACATGTTTTATGACGCAGAATCTAAATATTAAACAACAATTTAAAATACCCACGGTGTTATTCTAAGCTGTAACATTGTTTTAAAATTGTTTATGGAGTTTTAACAATTGTCGTATGAAAACCAGCGCCTGTATATAATTTATTAACTATTGGCTTAAACATTTGGTTTGAGCTAACATGAAATTATATGTCAGTGTCCATGTTGAATTACATCAAAACATCTTTCAAGTGTATCGTACTAGTAATGCTTCATCGGAAAGTCGACATATGAACAATAGCGTAGTTTCAAATGCGTTGTACAACGTCTTGTGCTT